>WNWK01044217.1:0-15186 GCA_009830355.1 Cherax destructor | reverse complement strand
TCGCAACAATGTTGTTAAAAGAAATGTGCCAGACAGAAGCCAGATGGTTATTGTCCAGTATACCTCTCTGGGTTCCGCCGACACATTGACTGCCATCAGCTAATAATTTTATTTCAAGTCACTGGCATCTCAATTCAATTCGTACTGCCAGAGATTTAAAACCCTACCCTTTTTAGTCTGGCAGCAGAAACCCTCTGCTAGTATATCTTGGGATTCTTCAAACATCCAACCTTCCAGATCTCCGAAATATTGAGCTTGTACCCAATTTTACAACTAGATGAATGAACTTTTTTTAAATTGAAGAAATTGAAACCCCAGTTGAGATTACTTTTTAGTGGTAATACAATAAAACAAGATGAGACTGTACCCCATACCGTACAACAACTATTTGAATTAACTGTAAAATATAAAAATGCCCTAATATTTCTTACTAATGATGAAAAAATGCTCAGTGAGGTCTAACAAAGACCCATTGTGGACTCTTAATTTTGATTTTCTGCGCTACCGCTCGCAGGATGAGCTGCGGTGCTTTCCTAGTCGTTCGGGCCACACAACTAATAATTTATTTCCCCCACTTGTTCTTTTTCCCCCAGGGTAAAAGATATGAATGCATTATATGTCTACTACTACTACTACCATCACTACTACTTCTAATACTAATACAACTACTATTACTGCTACTACTACTACTACTGATATTACTATTATTTTTACTACTACTACTACTACTACTATTACTACACTACTACTACTACTACACTACTACTACTGATACTGTTGCTGCTATTACTTTTGAAATTACTTCTCCTACTATTTAAACTCCAAAATACTAATACTGTTATTGCTGTTACTCTTGCTGTTACTACTAGTAGTACTACCACTACTATTCTGCAATTAAAAATAATATTATAAAAACAGAGTAAGAAGAAATTATCACAATAATGCTATAGCACGCAGCAATAGATTAACAAAAAGCAAAAAGTTTATGTTTTGGGGAAGATTACACTCAGACTGTATAGATGAATGGTTCAGAGAACCGACAAGTTATAAATTAGACACATGTGCAACAGGGTATCTTTATTGAGGAAACTTTCCCCGCCACACGGGGCTTCATCAGCCAAAACAAAGAAAAAAGGTGTAAGGAGAGTTGGAGTTTTGAGGTAATCAGTCCCTCGGCCGGGGCCCCAATGTTTTCAGTCCATCAATCTTGAAAATGACAGTATATGTCCGTAGAGGTGGCTTATATGTATTTGGGGTGAGGTGAAGCAGCGGGGGGGTAATTGGTACCATCCACTAGTCTAAGTAGATCTTCGCCAAAAGGGGACAAGTGTTGAAGAATTCGTTTGTATTAAGATCCCAAGGTGTTGCTGTGTCAGACAGGGTATAGATGAATGGTTCAGAGAACCGACAAGTTATAAATTAGAAAATGTGCAACATTTGGGTATCTTTTTTGGGGGAAACTTTCGCCACACAGTGGCTTCATCGAAAATACAAAGAAAAAAGGGTAAGGGGTTTGGGGAGTTTTGGGTAATCACCCCCTCGGCCTGGAGTCGATGTGTTCAGTCCATCAATCTTGTAGAAATGACAGTATATCCCCGTGAGGTGGCTTATATACTGTAGTTAGGTGGGGTGAAGCAGCAGGAGGCGGGGTCAAGTGGTACCATCCACTAAAAAGGATCTTCGCCAAAAAGGTTTGGGGACAAGTGTTGAAGAAATTCGTTTGTATTAAGATCCCAAGGTGTTGCTGTGTCAGACAGGGTATAGATGAATGGTTCAGAGAACCGACAAGTTATAAATTAGACACATGTGCAACTTTGGGGGGTATCTTTATTGAGGAAACGTTTCGCCACACAGTGGCTTCCCCCACCCCAATACAAAGAAAAAAGGTGTAAGGAGAGTTGGAGTTTTGGGTAATCAGTCCCTGGGCCCGGGGAGCCGATGTGTTCGGTCCATCAATCTTTTTAAAAAATGACAGTATATGTCCGTAGGGTGGCATATCTGAAGGGGGGGGGGAAAAACCGGGGGGGGGGGTCATAGTGGTACCATCCACTAGTCTAAGTAGTCTTCGTCCAAAGGTTGGACAAGTGTTGAAGAATTCTTTGTATTAAGATCCCAAGGTGTTGCTGTCCCCAGACAGGGTATAGATGAAGGTTTTCAAAGGGGAACCCCGACAATTTAAAAATTAGACACATGTGCAACATTTGGGTATCTTTATTGAGGAAACGTTTCGCCACACAGTGGCTTCCCCCACCCCAATACAAAGTAGAAAGGTGAAAGGGGGTTTGGGGTTTTTTGAGGTAATCACCCCCTGGGCCCGGGGAGTCGTGTGTTCAGTCCATAAATTTTTAGAAATGACAGTATGGGGTCCAAAGAGGTGGCTTATATACTGTAGTTAGGTGAGGAAAACAGCGGGAGGCGGGGTCATAGTGGTACCCCCCCAATAGTAAAAGTAGTTTTTCGCCAAAAAGGTTTGGGGACAAGTGTTAAAATTTCGTTTGTATTAAGCCCCCGGGTTGCTTTTCAGACAGGGTATAGATGAATGGTTCAAAAAAATCGAAAGGGGCCAAATTAGACAAGTAAAACTTTGGGGTTTTTAAGGGAAATTTGCCACACAGTGGCTTCATCACCCCAAAAAAAGAAAAAAGGGTGGGGTTGGGTTTTGAGGTTCAGTCCCTCGGCCTGGAGTCATGTGTTCAGTCCATCTTTGAAATGACAGTATATCCCCGTAGAGGTGGCTTATAACTGTATTTGGGGAAGGTGAAGTTGGCGGGGGGGGTCAAGGGGTTTTCCACCCCCCAGTCTGGGTAGTTTTTGCCAAATTGGCGGGAAGAATTGTTTGTATTAAGCCCCCTGTTGCTGTGCCAGCCGGGAAAGGGAAGTTAGAAACCCCGACAAGTTTTAAATTAGAAAATGTGAAACATTTTTTTTTTAAAAATTTACATTGGCTTATCATTCAAAAATAGAAAGGTGGGAGATTGGGGGGTAATCAGGGGGACAGGCCCCCCGTTCAGAAGGTGGGTTTATATACTGGGGTTAGGTGAGGTGAAGAGGGGGAGGCGGGGTCATGGTGGTCCATCCTTTTGCTAAAGATCTTCGCCAAAAAGGTTTGGGGACAAGTGTTGAAGAATTGTTTGTATTAAGACCCAAAAGGGTTTTTGCATATCTGTCATTTCTACAAGATTGATGGACTGAACACATGTTTTCCGGGCCCGGGGGACTGTTTTTAAAACCCCCAACCCCCCACCCTTTTTTTTGTTTGGGGATGATAAACCCCACTGGGGGGAAACTTTCCCCAAAAAAGATACCCAAATGTTCACTTTTCAATTTTATAATTTTCCCCGGTTCTCAAAACCATTCCCCCATACCCTGTCTGCAAAAAAACCCCCTTGGGATTTTAATACAAACAATTTTTTAAACTTTTGTCCAACCGGACGAAATTTTGCGTGGATGGTCCCTTGACCCCGCCTCCTGCTGCTTCCCCTCAAACTACAGTAAAAGGCCACCTCTACGGGCATATACTGTCATTTCTAAAGATTGATGGAGGGGAAACATCGACTCCACCAAAACCCCTCCCCAACCTCCTTGCCCTTTTCCTTTGTTTGCTGAAAAAGCCCTGTGTGGAAAACTTTCCCCCTAAAAAAGTCCAAAATGTTGCACATGTCCCCAATTTAAAATTTTGGGGGTTCTCTGAACCATTCCCCCTTACCCTGTCTGACACACCCCCACCGGGATCTTAATACAAACGAATTTTCAACACTTCCCCAACCTTTGGGAAAAATTTTTTTAGACTAGTGGATGGCCCTTCCCCGCCTCCTGTTTTCACCTCACCCAAGTATATAAGCCACCTCTGAACAAAACTGTCATTTCTACAAGATTGGGGGACTGAACACATCGCCGGGCCCGGGGGTTGTTCCTAAAAACCCCCCTTTTCCCCCTTTCTTTTTGTTTGGGGACTGAGGCCCCACTGTGTGGCAAAATTTTCCCAAAAAAATTGTTGCACATTTTTTCCAATTTTTATAACTCAATTTAACCCCAAAACACCGAGGAAAGGCCGGGAAAAAAAGGTTATCTGGCACTCCAGGGAGTAGTGTGTTTGAAGTGAGGGGAGCCCCCGGGGAGTCCTTGAAGCCTGGCACTGTTTTTTGGGGAAATTTTTTTTAAGATGCCAAAAAGAAAATGAGAGTAATATGGTTTTTCCCCCAAAGGGGAACCTTAAAAATACTTTTGGGGGGAAAAATTTAAAAACGGGGAAAACCGGGGGGGAAAACTTTGGTCCCTTTTTTGGGGAACAAATAAGCCCCACCCTTGGCCCCAATTTTTGGGGATATGCCCTGTTCAACACCGAAATTTACACAACCATTTAATCAACTACAGAAACAAAAGACTCATCGCCAGAGAAGACAACACGCAATACCGAAGAATCCTAGAATCATCACTCATCTGTATACCAAAACAACTTCAACCAGAACAACGGCTTCTACAACATAGCTGAACCTATTGCCGAAACTTCTTAACCCCTATCCCACCTAGAACTCAAGAATGGTACACTGCAGGTTTTTTTTAATCCAATTTTTTTTAATATCACACTTTTAAGACGGGGGGCATGCAGTTTTCCCCCTTTACCCAGCATTCTCCACCGGGCTGTACCTATATATATCTCCATTTTATTTTCCAGGTAGATCTGTTGGGCTTTTTAAACCCCCCAAAGGGGGCGAAACGTTGTCAAAAAAGGTCACTTATACTGCTTATGTGTTTTTTTTTTCCAATTGTAAGTCACTCTACCGGGGGGAAATTTTTGTAACGATCCCCCGAGTGGAACAACAAAAATCACCTGGGTGGAACAACTTTTTGATACTCGAGGGGGAACAACTTGAAAATCACATACCCTGGGTGGAAAAACCCTTTAAGTCACGATCCCCCGGTAAAACTTAAAAGTCACTCTACCCTGGGTGGAACAACTGGTAAGTCACTCTCCCCCGGGGGGGAACAACTTGTAAGTAACGATACCCTGGGGGAAAACTAATCCTTACCCTGGGTGGAAAAACCCCAAAATCATGATACTCTGGGTGGAACAACTTGTGTCACATTCACAGAGTACATAGCAACAGTATCGGAGACATAAACACACAATGGTACTGGCCAGGTTGTGGCAGCCACCACCAACACAGTGGTACTGGCCAGGTTGTGGCAGACACCACCAACACAGTGGTACTGGCCAGGTTGTTGCAGCCACCACCAACACAGTGGTACTGGCAAAGTTGTGGGAGCCACCACCAACACAGTGGTATTGGCCAGGTTTTGGCAGCCACCACCAACACAGTGGTATTGGCCAGGTTGTGGCAGCCAGCACCAACACAGTGGTACTGGCCAGGTTGTGGCAGCCACCACCAACACAGTGGTACTGGCCAGGTTGTGGCAGCCACCACCAACACAGTGGTATGGCCAGGTTGTTCAGCCACCACCAACACAATGGTACTGGCCAGGTTGTGGCAGCCACCACCAACACAGTGGTACTGGCCAGGTTGTTGCAGCCACCACCAACACAGTGGTACTGGCCAGGTTGTTGCAGCCACTACTAACACAGTGGTACTGGCTAGGTTGTGGAAGCCACCACCAACACAGTGGTACTGGCCAGGTTGTAGCAGCCACCACCAACACAGTGGTACTGGCCAGGTTGTGGCAGCCAGCACCAACACAGTGGTACTGGCCAGGTTGTGGCAGCCACCACCAACACAGTGGTACTGGCCAGGTTGTTGCAGCCACCACCAACACAGTGGTACTGGCTAGGTTGTGGAAGCCACCACCAACATAGTGGTACTGGCCAGGTTGTGGCAGCCACCACCAACACAGTGGTACTGGCTAGGTTGTGGAAGCCACCACCAACACAGTGGTACTGGCAAGGTTGTAGCAGCCACCACCAACACAGTGGTACTGGCCAGGTTGTGGCGGCCAGCACCAACCAGTGGTACTGGCCAGGTTGTGGCAGCCACCACCAACACAGTGGTACTAGCCAGGTTGTGGCAGCCACCACCAACACAGTGGTACTGGCCAGGTTGTGGCAGCCACCACCAACACAGTGGTACTGGCCAGGTTGTGGCAGCCAGCACCAACACAGTGGTACTGGCCAAGTTGTGGCAGCCACCACCAACACAGTGGTACTGGCCAGGTTGTTGCAGCCACCACCAACACAGTGGTACTGGCCAGGTTGTGGCAGCCACCACCAACACAGTGGTACTGGCCAGGTTGTGGCAGCCACCACCAACACAGTGGTACTAGCCAGGTTGTGGCAGCCACCACCAACACAGTGGTACTGGCCAGGTTGTGGCAGCCACCACCAACACAGTGGTACTGGCCAGGTTGTGGCAGCCACCACCAACACAGTGGTACTAGCCAGGTTGTGGCAGCCACCACCAACACAGTGGTACTGGCCAGGTTGTGGCAGCCACCACCAACACAGTGGTACTGGCCAGGTTGTTGCAGCCACCACCAACACAGTGGTACTGGCCAGGTTGTGGCACCTATTTGTACTCACCTATTTGTACTCACCTATTTGTGGTTGCAGGGGTCGAGTCATAGCTCCTGGCCCCGCCTCTTCACTGATTGCTACTAGGTCCTCTCTCTCCCTGCTCCATGAGCTTTATCAAACCTAGTCTTAAAATTATGTATGGTTCCTGCCTCCACTATGTCGCTTTCTAAGCTATTCCACTTCCTGACAACTCTATGACTGAAGAAATACTTTCTAACATCCCTTTGACTCATAGGAGTCTTCAACTTCCAATTGTGACCCCTTGTTTCTGTGTCCCCTCTCTGGAACATCTTGTCTCTGTCCACCTTATCTATTCCTCGCATTATTTTATATGTCGTTATCATGTCTCCCCTAACCCTCCTGTCCTCTAGTGTCGTCAGGCCGATTTCCCTTAACCTTTCTTCGTAGGACAATCCCCTTAGCTCTGGGACTAGTCTTGTTGCAAACCTTTGCACTTTCTCTAATTTCTTGACGTGCTTGACCAGGTGTGGGTTCCAAACTGGTGCTCCATACTCCAGTATGGGCCTGAAGTATATGGTGTACAGAGTCTTGAATGATTCCTTAGTGAGGTGTTGGAACGCTATTCTTAGGTTTGCAAGCCGCCCGTATGCTGCAGCAGTTATCTGATTGATGTGTGCCTCAGGAGATGTGCTCGGTATTATACTCACCCCAAGATCTTTTTCTTTGAGTGAGGTTTGCAGTCTTTGGCCACCTAGACTATACTCTGTCTGCGGTCTTCTTTGCTCTTCCCCGATATTCATGACTTTACATTTGGCAGGGTTAAATTCAAGAAGCCAGTTACTGGACCAGGCTTGCAGCCTGTCCAGGTCTCTTTGTAGTCCTGCCTGGTCCTCGACTGATTTGATTCTTCTCATTAACTTCACATCATCTGCAAACAGGGACACTTCTGAGTCTATCCCTTCCGTTATGTCATTCACATATACCAAAAACAGTACAGGTCCTAGGACTGACCCTTGTGGAACTCCACTCGTCACAGGTGCCCACTCTGACATCTCGTCACGTACCATGACTCGTTGTTGCCTCCCTGTCAGATATTCTCTGATCCATTGCAGTGCTTTTCCTGTTACGTGTGCCTGATCCTCTAGCTTTTGCATTAACCTCTTGTGAGGAACTGTGTCGAACGCCTTCTTGCAGTCCAAAAATGCAGTCTATCCACCCTCTCTCTCGTGTCTTACTTATGTTACCTTGTCATAAAACTCCAGTAGGTTTGTGACACAGGATTTTCCTTCCCTGAAACCGTGCTGGTTGTCGTTTATAAGCTTGTGTCTTTCTAGGTGCTCCACCACTCTCCTCCTGATGATCTTCTCCATGACTTTGCATACTATACACGTCAGTGACACAGGTCTGTAGTTTAATGCCTCGTGTCTGTCTCCTTTCTTAAAAATTGGGACTACATTTGCCATCTTCCACGCGTCAGGTAGTTGCCCAGTTTCAATGGATGTGTTGAAGATTTGTGTTAGTGGCACACACAACATCTCTGCTCCTCTCTAAGGACCCACGGAGAAATGTTGTCCGGTCCCACCGCTTTTGAGGTATCGAGTTCACATAGCAGCTTCTTCACTTCCTCCTCGGTTGTGTGTATTTCATCCAGCACTTGTTGGTATACCTCCCTATTCTGAATTCCTGAGTCCTACCTGTCTCCTGTGTAAATACTTCTTTAAATCTCATGTTGAGCTCCTCACATACCTCTTGGTCGTTTATTGTGAACTCCCACCTTCCTTTCTCAGCCTGATTACCTGGTCCTTGACTGTTGTTTTCCTCCTGATGTGGCTATACAACAGCTTCGGGTCAGACTTGACTTTTGATGCTATATCATTTTCATATTGTCGCTGAGCCTCCTTCTTATCTGTGCATATTCGTTTCTGGCTCTTCGGCTAATCTCTTTATTTTCCTGGGTCCTTTGTCTTCTGTACTTTTTCCATTCTCTATTACACTTACTTTTTGCCTCCCTACACCTCTGGGTGAACCAAGGACTCGTTCTGGTCTTCCCATTACTTCTGTTTCCCTTGGGGACAAACCTCTCCTCTGCCTCTTTGCATTTGGTTGTCACATATTCCATCATTTCTTTTACTGGTTTTCCTGCCAATTCTCTCTCCCACTGAACGTCTTGTAGGAAGTTCCTCATGCCTGTGTAGTCCCCCCTTTTGTAGTTTCGTTTCTCCTTTCCTATTCCTGCTCCCCTCTCCACTTGTAGCTCAACTATATAATCAAAACACAGAACCAAATGATCACTAGCTCCAAGGGGCCTTTCATACGTGATATCCTCGATGTCCGAACTACTCAAGGTGAATACTAGGTCCAGTCTTGCTGGATCATCCCCACCTCTCTCTCTGGTAGTGTCTCTAACATGTTGATGCATGAGGGTTTCCAGTACCACATCCATCATCTTGGCTCTCCATGATTCAGGATCCCCATGGGGCTCTAGGTTTTCCCAATCAATCTCTTTGTGATTGAAATCACCCATAACTAGTAACTTTGCTCTCCCCATGTGGGCTCTTCTGGCTACCTCATCTAGTGTGTCTACCATTGCTCTGTTGCTCTCGTCGTATTCTTCTCTTGGCCTCCTGCAGTTCTGTGGCGGGTTGTACATTGCAGCAATTACCACCTTATGGCCCTCAGACTGAATTGTTCCTACTATGTAGTCCCTTTCACCCATTCCATCCATTCCTTCCACTTCCTCAAATCCCCACCTGTTCTTAATGAGCAGTGCAACTCCTCCTCCCCCTCTGCTCCCTCTATCTTTCCTGAGGATTTGATATCCGGGTGGGAAGATTGCATCTGTTATCATCCTGGTGAGTTTCGTTTCTGTGAGTGCTATTATGTCTGGGGATGTCTCCTTTATTCTTTCATGCCACTCCTCACATTTATTTGTTATACCATCTGCATTTTTATACCAAACCTTTAACTTCTTTTCTAAAACCGTAGTCTGGGGGTATGTTGGGGTTGGGAAAGTGGGAGATCTGATGGGGAACTATGGGTGGTTGGTGTGAAGGTGGAGTTTGTAATGAGGTGGGTGGAATCATTGGGTATGGCATGTGTGTTTTGGGTTAGGTTGTTTGGTTGCATTGGGGTTGTCCAGGTTGGGAACATCTGAAGGTGGTTGTATTAGAGCTTCCTCCTGAGTCTGGGTTCTCCTGTCCATCTCTCTTTCCTCCTTTTGTCTCTGTACCCTCTCTTTCAGTTTCTGTCTTTCTTCCCGTGTTCTGTCGCGGTCGAGATACACCCTCCGGTACTCTGACATATCCCTTAGTCTTGCTTTCTCCTGCAGGATCCTGTTTCGAGTCAATTCTGCTTTGAAAATTACTTTGACTGGCCGGATTCTTCCTCTTGCAAATCCCCTATTCTCAGAAAATTTGCCAGCTGGGTCATGTCATCTTCTCCTATTGCTTTCATGATGTTTTCAATCGCATTTTTCTCCCCTTGTCTTCTTGCTTCATAAGTTTCCCCTTCAGCTTCCTGGAGCCCGTAAACAAAGACTGATCTCTCTCTTTCATTCTCCCACTGCCTATCCCTATGTAACCCCTGATTCGATTTAGTTGCCTCCATTGAAGCTTTCCTTTCTTCAATCTCTTCACTCTCTGTTATCTTTTTGCCCAGTGGCCTGTCGCTTTCCCTTCTTAACTTTCCCTGTGCACTGCTGTGGTCTGTCAGGGCTTCTACGTATAGCTTAGCTCTCCCTTTTACTACACTCCCCTCGATTGTTCCTGATGTGATCCTCTCTTTCTCTCTGGCTCCACGATGGTCTGATATAGCCTCTGCATACAGTTTCACTCCATTCTCTACAGTCCTCTTCTTTGTGACTGAGGTAGCAGTTTCTGATACCATGTCCACATTGCTTTTTAGTTCTTTAGGCTGTTTCAAATTTTTCAGTTCTTCTTCTAATCTCTGTATCTTAGCCTCTGCTGTTGTGACTTGCTTTTCCCACTTCCTGCTTTCTGCAGCTATCCTCTCCTCCATTATCTTACTTTCTGCAGCTATCCTCTCCTCCATTTTCATGCTAAGCTCCTCTAGCTTCCTTCCCCACTCATGTTCCCTTTTCATGAGCTCTGCTGCCCAGTCTTCCTTTGCAGACTCATCCTCCAGTCCCCTAGTTTTCCGTCCTGCTCTCTGGGACCCCATTTTTTATTTTTTATTTTTAAGATGCCACAGAGTGGAAAACTATGTATTTCTGTGTGGTTGTTTTGTGGTGTGATTGCCTGAGTGTTTGTGTGGGGGTGGAGGGAGGGAGAGGAGAAACTGAAGACAGTGGGGAAATGGAAGAGAGGTGGGGAGGGGGAAAGAGGGGGGATTATGAGGAGAGAGTGAAGGAGGGAGAAGCAGAGGTGGAGAGAGAATGGGAGAGGGAGAGGGGGAGGAGGTGGGTGAGAGAGGGGGAGGAGGTATGTGAGAGAGGGGGAGGAGGTGGGTGAGAGAGGGGGAGGAGGTGGGTGAGAGAGGGGGAGGAGGTGGGTGAGAGAGGGGGTTCAGGGAAGGGAGTGGGGGAGAGATGGGTGGAGGGAGCAGGGGAAAGAGTGTGTGTGGGCCTGTGTGTGTGTGTTAGTTTTGTGTGTGTATGTGTATGTGTGTGTGTGTTAGTTTTGTGTGTGTGTGTGTGCACGTTAGTTTTGTGTGTGTGTTAGTTTTGTGTGTGTGTTAGTTTTGTGTGTGTGTTAGTTTTGTGTGTGTGTTAGTTTTGTGTGTGTGTTAGTTTTGTGTGTGTGTGTTAGTTTTGTGTGTGTGTGTGTTAGTTTTTTTTTGTGTGTGTATGTTAGTTTTGTGTGTGTATATGTATGTGTGTGTGTGTATGTATGTGTGAATAGTAGTGGTGAAATTGTGTGTTATGGTGTATGGGTGTGTATGTGGAGTTTGCGAGTGACACGTTGTCTGCAGTGCTTCTCTACCTGGCCTGACCTGACACACCTGACCTACCAGTTAATGTGTGTGTGTGTGTGTGGAACTATATGTGTGTGAATTTATTGTGTGAAAAGTAGTGGTGAAATTGTGTTATGGTGTATGAGTGGTATGTGAGGTCTGCGAGTAACACGTAGTCTTCAGTGCTCCTCTACCTGGCCTGACCTGACACACCTGATCTACCAGTTAATGTATTCTATGATTCACATGTCTGCTCGCCCTTTTCTACTAGAAATTACCAATTGCTATTTGTTACTGAGTACTTGATATCCTATTCCTTATCTTACTATGAGAGTTGACCGTTCACAAACAGCTTAGCGGTTAGGTAATTGGATCTTACCCCCGACACCCGAAACCACGCATAGGTGAATACTTGCGATGCGATGCAGCTTGGCCAGCGTGTAGTATCCTGTAGATTGTCCAACTCGATGTGATGTTCTGGCGTATATCCACTTTCGTTTCTTGTAGATATATAATATAACCTATTCACTGTATTTCTTTCACTTGTCACATATTTATTTCACTTTATTATCTAGGGTGACACACGTGGCAACGTCGCCTGGAGCACACTAGGCCCACTGACCCCGCCACCAAATATTTATTTCTAGTTCACTTTAAAAATTATGGCTCTTCCCACACTTATGTGGCTCAGGGCAACTCGTAAATCACTTCAAGGGTTGTTCACTACCCTGACACACTTGATAACCCCTGCAGTACCCTTGTGTAGCCCTCAAAAACACTTATATTCACGGAGCCCTACAAGTTGCGACTGACACTAGGCCTGTTGTATGTATGTGTGTGTAAGGAAACACTTCGAAATGTTTCCGTCCCGCCGGGAATTGAACCCGGGCCCTCCGTGCGTGAAGCGAGAGCTTTAGCCACCAGGCCAGGTGTGTGTGTGTGTGTGTGTGTGTGTGTGTGTGTCTGTGTGTGTGTGTGTGTGTGTGTGTGTGTGTGTAGATGAAAGTGAAAAGTAAACATCAGAAGAAAACTTATATGAACTTACAATAATAATAATAATTATAATAATAATAATAATAATAATAATAATAATAATAATAATAATTATAATAATAATAATAATAATAATAATAATAATAATAATAATAATAATAATAATAATAATAAAATAAAGAAGAACACAGTTCTGCGGTACAGCTGTCGACCTGGCTGACTCTGCTGTCAGCCTGGCCGACTCTGCTGTCAGCCTGGCTGACTCTGCTGTCAGCCTGGCTGACTCTGCTGTCAGCCTGGCTAACTCAGCTGTTAGCCTGGCTAACAGCTGAGTTAGTCAGGCTGACAGCTGAGTTAGCCAGGCTGACTCTACTGCACTAAACTTTAGTTCAACTTGCCATAGTTAATCTTAAAGTTTATTAATTAATATTAATATATTAATGAGGAAGTTGTGACCCTAGAGAAGTTAAACACCGAGCGGTTAATTGGAGACAATTAGGCTTGATCCGAGGAAGGGGACATTATCTTTAATTTCTTCGAACAAGAACCCTTCACCAACTTAGAGGTTTTCCTCCCCCCAAGAAAGTGAGTTTTTTTTAAAAGATGCAGAACCATATTATATTTGTATATTATAATATGTGAGGAACAGAATTTATTATCAAAATTAATATTATTACGTTTCATTTATATTTTACAATTTTTTTTCAACAAGTCGGCCGTCTCCCACCGAGGCAGGGTGACCCAAAAAGAAAGAAAATCCCCAAAAAGAAAATACTTTCATCATCATTCAACACTTTCTTTCACCACACTCATACATAATCACTGTCTTTGCAGAGGCGCTAAGATACGACAGCTGAGAATTGTCCCTCCCAGCTGTCACTATCCCAGTCCCTCCTTTAAAGTGCAGGCATTGTACTTCCCATTTCCAGGACTCAAGTCCAACTAAATCAATTAACTGGTTTCCTGAATCCCTTCACAAAATGTTACCCTGCTCACACTCCAACAGATCGTCATGTCCCAAAACCATTCGTCTCCATTCACTCCTATCTAACACGCTCACACATGCTTGCTGAAAGTCCAAGCCCTCGCCTTCAAAACCTCCTTTACCCCTCCCTCCAACCTTTTCTAGGACCACCCCTACCCCGCCTTCCTTCCCTACAGATTTATAATCTCTCCAAGTCATTCTACTTTGATCCATTCTCTCTAAATGACCAAACCACCTCAACAACCCCTCTTCAGCTCTCTGACAAATACTTTTAGTAACTCCACACCTTCTCCTAATTTCCACATTCCGAATTTTCTGCATAATATTTACACCACACATTGCCCTTAGACAGGACATCTCCACTGCCTCCAGCCTCCTCCTCGCTGCAGCATTTGCAACCCATGCTTCACACCCATATAAGAGTGTTGGTACCACTATACTTTCGTACATTCCCTTCTTTGCCTCCATGGATAACGTTTTTTGTCTCCACAGATACCTCAACGCACCACTCACCTTTTTACCTTCATCAATTCTATGGTTAACCTCATCCTTTATAAACCCATCCGCTGAAACGTCAACTCCCAAATATCTGAAAACATTTACTTCTTCCATAATCCTCTCTCCAAAGTGATATCCAATTTTTCTTTATTTAAATCGTTTGATACCCTCATCACCTTACTCTTATCTATGTTCACTTTCAACTTTCTACCTTTACACACTCTCCCAAACTCGTCCACTAACCTTTGCAACTTTTCTTTAGAATCTCCCATAAGCACAGTATCATCAGCAAAAAGTAACTGTGTCAACTCCCATTTGCATTTAATTCCCATAATTTAATCCACCCCTCTCCCCAACACCCTTGCATTTACTTATTTTACAACCCCATCTATAAATATATTAAACAACCATGGTGACATTACACATCCCTGTCTAAGACCTACTTTTACCGGGAAGTAATCTCCCTCTCTCCTACACACCCTAACCTGAGCCTCACTATCCTCATAAAAACTCTTTACAGCCTTCAGTAACTTACTACCTATTCCATACACTTGCAACATTTGCCACATTGCTCCCCTATCCACTCTATCATATGCCTTTTCTAAATCCATAAATGCAATGAAAACTTCTCTACCTTTATCTAAATACTATTCACATATATGATTCACTGTAAACACTTGATCTACACATCCCCTACCTACTCTAAAGCCTCCTTGCTCATCTGCTATCCTACTCTCTGTCTTACCTCTAATCTTTCAATAATAACCCTGCCATACACTTTACCTGGTATACTCAGTAAACTTATTCCCCTATAATTTTTACACTCTCTTTTATCCCCCTCCCCTTTATATAAAGGAACTATACATGCTCCCTGCCAATCCCTAGGTACCTTCCCGTCTTTCATACATTTATTAAACAAAAACACCAACCACTCCAGCACTATATCATCCCCTGCTTTTAACATTTCTGCCATGATCCCGTCAGCTCCAGCTGCTTTACCCCCTTTCATTCTACATAATGCCTCACGCACCTCCCCCACACTCACATCCTGCTCTTCTTCACTCCTAAACGATGTTGTACCTCCCTGGCCAGTACATGAAATTACCGCCTCCCTTTTTTCATCGACATTTAAAAGTTCCTCAAAATATTCCCGCCATCTACCCAATACCTCAGCTCCCCATCTACTAACTCCCTAGGCTTTCTTACCTTGTTTATCTCACTCCAAAATTTTTCTTGTTTTCAGCAAAATTTCTTGACAGAGCCTCTCCCCTACTTTCATCCGCTCTTCTTTTGCACTCTCTCACCACTCTCT
>WNWK01044216.1:0-15186 GCA_009830355.1 Cherax destructor | reverse complement strand
TGTTTCAGGGTATATTTCGAAAATAATATGAAATATTCAAAAAAAATATTGATTTTTATAGTTTTTTAATGGTTTTTTTAAAAATATGAAAAAAAAAAATATTCAAAATGCTAAAAAAACTTGTTTTATGCTTTTTTGAGATTTAAGGCATTTTAAAGGATTTTCTGAAACTTTTTTTTAAAAAAAATATACCATAAGAAGTTTCCAAAAAAAATCAAAAATTTTGTTATTTTTCCAAAATTTAATTCAATAGAAATTTTTAAAAAAGGTGAAAATCTAAATTTTATTTTAAAAATGATTTTTAAAAAAGAAAAACCCTTAAAAAACGCGAAAATGAAAAATGGGTTTTAGACTTTTTTCGAGTTTTTAATGTTTCATTTTTTTCGAAAATAAATAAATATTCTAAAAAAATTTGATTTTTAAATTTTTTAAGGGGGTTTTTTAAAAATTTAAATAATTAATAAAAAAAAATGCTAAAAATTGTTTTATTGCTTTTTTGATTTTTAAGGATTTTAAAGGATTTTCTAAAACTTTTTTTAAAAAAATATACCTATTTTTGCTTTTTTTTTTTCCCAAAAATTTTAAATTTCAGAAAATTTATTTAAAAGGGGAAAATCAAGTTTTTTAGCAAAAAAATGATTTTTCCCGAAAAGCACTAAACCTTTTAAAACGTCAAAATATGAAAAAAATACTTTTTAGACATTTTTCTGAGTTTTTTAATGTTTCATTTTTTTGAAAAAATATAAAATTTTTATAAAATATTGATTTTTTAGTTTTTAAGGGGTTTTTTTAAAAATTTTAAATAATTAAAAAATTAAAAAATTAAAAAAATTTGATTTTATTGTTTTTTTTGATTTTTTAAATTTTAAAGGTTTTTCTAAAACTTTTTTTTTAGATAAAATTATTAATAAGCTTCTAAAAAAAAATTTAAAAAATTTTTTTATTTTTCCCAAAAATTTCAATTCAGAAAATTTTTTTAAAAGTGTAAAATTTTAAATTTTGGGTAAAAGGGTTTTTTGCCAGAAAAGCCTAAACCCCCAAAAGGAAAAGAAAAAATACTTTTTTGCACTTTTTTCTATTTTTTAATGTTTCATGTATTTTTAAAAATAATGAAATATTTATAAAAATATTGATTTTTATAGATTTTAAGGGGGTTTTTTTAAAAATATGAAAATAATAAAAAATTTAAAAATGCAAAAAACTTGATTTTACTTTTTTTAGTTTTAAACTTTTCTTTTTTAAAAAATTTTTTTTTAAAAAATATACCTATAATAAGCTTCCAAAAAAAATCATAAAATTTTGCTTATTTTTCCCCAAATTTAAATTGAAATAAAAATTTTATTTAAAAGTGTGAAAATCTAAATTTTGGGTAAAAATTTTTGCAAAAAGTTTTAAACCGTCTAAAACGTCAAATATCAAAAAAAAGTTTTAGATTTTTTGAGTTTTAATTTTTCATGTTTTTTTGAAAAAAATATGAAATTTTCTAAAAAAATTTGATTTTTATGTTTTTTAAATGGATTTTTAAAAATGTAAATAATTAATAAATATTAAAAATGCTATAAAACTTTTTTTTAGTTTTTTTGAGTTTAAGGATTTTAAAGGATTTTCTGAAAACTATTTTTTAGATAAAAATCCCTTTAAAAAGTTCCCCAAAAGAAAATCAAAAAATTTTTCTTATTTTTCCCATAAATTTAATGCAGTTGAAATTCTATTTAAAAGTGTGAAAATCTAAGTATTTTAGCTAAAAATGAGTTTTGTCAGAAAAGCATCAAACCGCTCTAAAACGTCGAAATATGCCATAAAATGCGATTTTAGCACATTTTTCTAAGCATTTTTAATGTTTCATGTATTTTTCGAAAATAATATGAAATATTCTATAAAAATATTGATTTTTATAGATTTTTAATAGGATTTTTTAAAAATATGTATATAAATAATAAATATTCAAAAATGCTATAAAACTTGATTTTATTGCATTTTTTGACGATTTGAGGCATTTTAAAGGATTTCCTGAAAAACTATTTTTTTAATTAAAATATACCTATGAGTAAGCTTCTCAAAAGAAAATCATAAAATTTTGCTTACTTTTCCCATAAATTTCAATTGCAATAGAAATTCGATTTAAAAGTGTGAAAATCTAAGTATTTTAGGTGAAAAATGAGTTTTGCCAGAAAAGCACTCAAACCGCTCTAAAACGTCGAAATATGCAATAAAATACGATTTTAGCACATTTTTCTGAGCTTTTTAATGTTTCATGTATTTTCGAATAATATGAAATATTCTATAAAAATATTGATTTTTATAGATTTTTAATGGGATTTTTTAAAAATATGTAAATAATTAATAAATATTCAAAAATGCTATAAAACTTGTTTTTATTGCATTTTTTAACGATTTAAGGCATTTTCAAGGATTTTCTGAAAACTATTTTTTTAGATAAAATATACCAATGAGTAAGCTTCTCAAAAGAAAATCATAAAATTTTGCTTACTTTTCCCATAAATTTCAATTACAGTAGAAATTCTATTTAAAAGTGTGAAAATCTAAGTATTTTAGCTAAAAAACGAGTTTTGCCAGAAAAGCACTCAAACCGCTCTAAAACGTCGAAATATGCAATAAAATACGATTTTAGCACATTTTTCTGAGCTTTTTATTGTTTCATGTATTTTTCGAAAATAATATGAAATATTCTATAAAAATATTGATTTTTATAGATTTTTAATGGGATTTTTTAAAAATATGTAAATAATTAATAAATATTCAAAAATGCTATAAAACTTGTTTTTATTGCATTTTTTGAGGATTTAAGGCATTTTCAAGGATTTTCTGAAAACTATTTTTTTAGATAAAATATACCTATGAGTAAGCTTCTCAAAAGAAAATCATAAAATTTTGCTTACTTTTCCCATAAATTTCAATTACAGTAGAAATTCTATTTAAAAGTGTGAAAATCTAAGTATTTTAGCTGAAAAATGAGTTTTGCTAGATTACAGTAGAAATTCTCTTTAAAAGTGTGAAAATCTAAGTATTTTAGCTGAAAAATGAGTTTTGCCAGAAAAGCAATCAAACCGCTCTAAAACGTCGAAATATGCAATAAAATACGATTTTAGCACATTTTTCTGAGCTTTTTAATGTTTCATGTATATTTCGAAAATAATATGAAATATTCTATAAAAATATTGATTTTTATAGATTTTTAATGGGATTTTTTAAAAATATGTAAATAATTAATAAATATTCAAAAATGCTATAAAACTTGATTTTATTGCATTTTTTGACGATTTAAGGCATTTTCAAGGATTTTCTGAAAATTAATTTTTTAGATAAAATATACCTATAAGTAAGCTTCTCAAAAGAAAATCATAAAATTTTGCTTACTTTTCCCATAAATTTCAATTGCAGTAGAAATTATATATAAAAGTGTGAAAATCTAAGTATTTTAGCTAAAAATGAGTTTTGCCAAAAAAACACTCAAAAGCTCTAAAACGTCGAAATATGCAATAAAATACGATTTTAGCACATTTTTCTGAGCTTTTTAATGTTTCATGTATTTTTCGAAAATAATATGAAATATTCTATAAAAATATTGATTTTTATAGATTTTTAATGGGATTTTTTAAAAATATGTAAATAATTAATAAATATTCAAAAATGCTATAAAACTTGATTTTATTGCATTTTTTGACGATTTAAGGCATTTTCAAGGATTTTCTGAAAACTATTTTTTAGATAAAATATACCTATAAGTAAGCTTCCAAAAAGAAAATCATAAAATTTTGCTTACTTTTCCCATAAATTTCAATTGCATAGAAATTATTTAAAAGTGTGAAAATCTAAGTATTTTAGCTGAAAAATGAGTTTTGCCAGAAAAGCACTCAAACCGCTCTAAAACGTCGAAATATGCAATAAAATACGATTTTAGCACATTTTTCTGAGCTTTTTAATGTTTCATGTATTTTTCGAAAATAATATGAAATATTCTATAAAAATATTGATTTTTATAGATTTTTAATGGGATTTTTAAAAATATGTAAATAATTAATAAATATTCAAAAATGCTATAAAACTTGATTTTATTGCATTTTTTGACGATTTAAGGCATTTTCAAGGATTTTCTAGAAAACTATTTTTTTAGATAAAATATACCAATGAGTAAGCTTCTCAAAAGAAAATCATAAAATTTTGCTTACTTTTCCCATAAATTTCAATTGCAGTAGAAATTCTATTTAAAAGTGTGAAAATCTAAGTATTTTAGCTAAAATGAGTTTTGCCAGAAAAGCACTCAAACTGCTCTAAACGTCGAAATATGCAATAAAATACGATTTTAGCACATTTTTCTGAGCTTTTTAATGTTTCATGTATTTTCGAAAATAATATGAAATATTCTATAAAAATATTGATTTTTATAGATTTTTAATGGGATTTTTTAAAAATATGTAAATAATTAATAAATATTCAAAAATGCTATAAAACTTGATTTTATTGCATTTTTTGACGATTTAAGGCATTTTCAAGGATTTTCTGAAAAACTATTTTTTTAGATAAAATATACCTATAAGTAAGCTTCTAAAAGAAAATCATAAAATTTTGCTTACTTTTCCCATAAATTTCAATTGCAGTAGAAATTTATTTAAAAGTGTGAAAATCTAAGTATTTTAGCTAAAAATGAGTTTTGCCAGAAAAGCACTCAAACCGCTCTAAAACGTCGAAATATGCAATAAAATACGATTTTAGCACATTTTTCTGAGCTTTTTAATGTTTCATGTATTTTTCGAAAATAATATGAAATATTCTATAAAAATATTGATTTTTATAGATTTTTAATGGGATTTTTTAAAAATATGTAAATAATTAATAAATATTCAAAAATGCTATAAAACTTGATTTTATTGCATTTTTTGACGATTTAAGGCATTTTCAAGGATTTTTGAAAACTATTTTTTTAGATAAAATATACCTATAAGTAAGCTTCCTAAAAGAAAATCATAAAATTTTGCTTACTTTTCCCATAAATTTCAATTGCAATAGAAATTCGATTTAAAAGTGTGAAAATCTAAGTATTTTAGCTAAAAAATGAGTTTTGTCAGAAAAGTATCAAACCGCTCTAAAACGTCGAAATATGCCATAAAATGCGGTTTTAGCACATTTTTCTTAGCTTTTTATTGTTTCATGTATTTTTCGAAAATAATATGAAATATTCTATAAAAATATTGATTTTTATAGATTTTTAATGGGATTTTTTAAAAATATGTAAATAATTAATAAATATTCAAAAATGCTATAAAACTTGATTTTACTGCATTTTTTGACGGTTTAAGGCATTTTCAAGGATTTTCTAGAAAACTATTTTTTTAGATAAAATATACCAATGAGTAAGCTTCTCAAAAGAAAATCATAAAATTTTGCTTACTTTTCCCATAAATTTCAATTGCAGTAGAAATTCTATTTAAAAGTGTGAAAATCTAAGTATTTTAGCTGAAAAATGAGTTTTGCCAGAAAAGCACTCAAACCGCTCTAAAACGTCGAAATATGCAATAAAATACGATTTTAGCACATTTTTCTGAGCTTTTTTAATGTTTCATGTATTTTCGAAAATAATATGAAATATTCTATAAAAATATTGATTTTTATAGATTTTTAATGGGATTTTTTAAAAATATGTAAATAATTAATAAATATTCAAAAATGCTATAAAACTTGATTTTATTGCATTTTTTGACGATTTAAGGCATTTTCAAGGATTTTCTGAAAAACTATTTTTTTAGATAAAATATACCTATAAGTAAGCTTCTCAAAAGAAAATCATAAAATTTTGCTTACTTTTCCCATAAATTTCAATTGCAGTAGAAATTCTATTTAAAAGTGTGAAAATCTAAGTATTTTAGTAAAAATGAGTTTTGCCAGAAAAGCACTCATACCGCTCTAAAACGTCGAAATATGCAATAAAATACGATTTTAGCACATTTTTCTGAGCTTTTAATGTTTCATGTATTTTCGAAAATAATATGAAATATTCTATAAAAATATTGATTTTTATAGATTTTTAATGGATTTTTAAAAATATGTAAATAATTAATAAATATTCAAAATGCTATAAAACTTGATTTTATTGCATTTTTTGACGATTTAAGGCATTTTCAAGGATTTTCTGAAAACTATTTTTTTAGATAAAATATACCATAGTAAGCTTCTAAAAGAAAATCATAAAATTTTGCTTACTTTTCCCATAAATTTCAATTACAGTAGAAATTCTATTTAAAAGTGTGAAAATCTAAGTATTTTAGGTGAAAAATGTGTTTTGCCAGAAAAGCACTCAAACCGCTCTAAAACGTCGAAATATGCAATAAAATACGATTTTGGCACATTTTCTAGCTTTTTAATGTTTCATGTATTTTCGAAAATAATATGAAATATTCTATAAAATATTGATTTTTATAGATTTTTAATGGGATTTTAAAAATATGTAAATAATTAATAAATATTCAAAAATGCTATAAAACTTGATTTTATTGCATTTTTTGACGATTTAAGGCATTTTCAAGGATTTTCTGAAAACTATTTTTTTAGATAAAATATACCTATGAGTAAGCTTCTCAAAAGAAAATCATAAAATTTTGCTTACTTTTCCCATAAATTTCAATTGCAATAGAAATTCGATTTAAAAGTGTGAAAATCTAAGTATTTTAGGTGAAAAATGAGTTTTGCCAGAAAAGCACTCAAACTGCTCTAAAACGTCGAAATATGCAATAAAATACGATTTTAGCACATTTTTCTGAGCTTTTTAATGTTTCATGTATTTTTCGAAAATAATATGAAATATTCTATAAAAATATTGATTTTTATAGATTTTTAATGGGATTTTTTAAAAATATGTAAATAATTAATAAATATTCAAAATGCTATAAAACTTGATTTTATTGCATTTTTTGACGATTTAAGGCATTTTCAAGGATTTTCTGAAAACTATTTTTTAGATAAAATATACCTATGAGTAAGCTTCCAAAAGAAAATCATAAAATTTGCTTACTTTTCCCATAAATTTCAATTGCAGTAGAAATTCTATTTAAAAGTGTGAAAATCTAAGTATTTTAGTGAAAATGAGTTTTGCCAGAAAAGCACTCAAACCGTTTCTAAACGTCGAAATATGCAATAAAATACGATTTTAGCACATTTTTCTGAGCTTTTTAATGTTTCATGTATTTTTCGAAAATAATATGAAATATTCTATAAAAATATTGATTTTTATAGATTTTTAATGGGATTTTTTAAAAATATGTAAATAATTAATAAATATTCAAAAATGCTATAAAACTTGATTTTATTGCATTTTTTGACGATTTAAGGCATTTTCAAGGATTTTCTGAAAACTATTTTTTAGATAAAATATACCTATAGTAAGCTTCTAAAAGAAAATCATAAAATTTTGCTTACTTTTCCCATAAATTTCAATTGCATAGAAATTTATTTAAAAGTGTGAAAATCTAAGTATTTTAGTGAAAAATGAGTTTTGCAGAAAAGCACTCAAACCGCTCTAAAACGTCGAAATATGCATAAAATACGATTTTAGCACATTTTTCTAGCTTTTAATGTTTCATGTATTTTTCGAAAATAATATGAAATATTCTATAAAAATATTGATTTTTATAGATTTTTAATGGATTTTTTAAAAATATGTAAATAATTAATAAATATTCAAAAATGCTATAAAACTTGATTTTATTGCATTTTTTGACGATTTAAGGCATTTTCAAGGATTTTCTAAAAACTATTTTTAGATAAAATATACCTAAAGTAAGCTTCTAAAAGAAAATCATAAAATTTTGCTTACTTTTCCCATAAATTTCAATTCAGTAGAAATTCTATTTAAAAGTGTGAAAATCTAAGTATTTTAGGTGAAAATGAGTTTTGCCAGAAAAGCACTCAAACCGCTCTAAAACGTCGAAATATGCAATAAAATACGATTTTAGCACATTTTTCTGAGCTTTTTAATGTTTCATGTATTTTCGAAAATAATATGAAATATTCTATAAAAATATTGATTTTTATAGATTTTTAATGGATTTTTTAAAAATATGTAAATAATTAATAAATATTCAAAAATGCTATAAAACTTGATTTTATTGCATTTTTGACGATTTAAGGCATTTTCAAGGATTTTCTAAAAACTATTTTTTAGATAAAATATACCTATGAGTAAGCTTCTAAAAGAAAATCATAAAATTTTGCTTACTTTTCCCATAAATTTCAATTGCAGTAGAAATTCTATTTAAAAGTGTGAAAATCTAAGTATTTTAGCTGAAAAATGAGTTTTGCCAGAAAAGCACTCAAACCGCTCTAAAACGTCGAAATATGCAATAAAATACGATTTTAGCACATTTTTCTGAGCTTTTTAATGTTTCATGTATTTTCGAAAATAATATGAAATATTCTATAAAAATATTGATTTTTATAGATTTTTAATGGGATTTTTAAAAATATGTAAATAATTAATAAATATTCAAAAATGCTATAAAACTTGATTTTATTGCATTTTTGACGATTTAAGGCATTTTCAAGGATTTCTGAAAACTATTTTTTAATAAAATATACCTATAAGTAAGCTTCCAAAAGAAAATCATAAAATTTTGTTACTTTTCCCATAAATTTCAATTGCAATAGAAATTGATTTAAAAGTGTGAAAATCTAAGTATTTTAGTAAAAATGAGTTTTGCCAGAAAAGATCAAACCGCTCTAAAACGTCGAAATATGCCATAAAATACGTTTTAGCACATTTTTCTGAGCTTTTTAATGTTTCATGTATTTTCGAAAATAATATGAAATATTCTATAAAAATATTGATTTTTATAGATTTTTAATGGGATTTTTTAAAAATATGTAAATAATTAATAAATATTCAAAAATGCTATAAAACTTGTTTTTATTGCATTTTTTGACGATTTAAGGCATTTTCAAGGATTTTCTGAAAACTAATTTTTTAGATAAAATATACCAATAGTAAGCTTCTAAAAGAAAATCATAAAATTTTGCTTACTTTTCCATAAATTTCAATTACAGTAGAAATTTATTTAAAAGTGTGAAAATCTAAGTATTTTAGCTGAAAAATGAGTTTTGCCAGAAAAGCACTCAAACCGCTCTAAAACGTCGAAATATGCAATAAAATACGATTTTAGCACATTTTTCTGAGCTTTTTAATGTTTCATGTATTTTTCGAAAATAATATGAAATATTCTATAAAAATATTGATTTTTATAGATTTTTAATGGGATTTTTTAAAAATATGTAAATAATTAATAAATATTCAAAAATGCTATAAAACTTGATTTTATTGCATTTTTTGACGATTTAAGGCATTTTCAAGGATTTTCTAAAAACTATTTTTTTAGATAAAATATACCTATATAAGCTTCTAAAAGAAAATCATAAAATTTGCTTACTTTTCCCATAAATTTCAATTCAGTAGAAATTCTATTTAAAAGTGTGAAAATCTAAGTATTTTAGTGAAAATGAGTTTTGCCAGAAAAGCACTCAAACCGCTCTAAAACGTCGAAATATGCAATAAAATACGATTTTAGCACATTTTTCTGAGCTTTTAATGTTTCATGTATTTTTCGAAAATAATATGAAATATTCTATAAAATATTGATTTTTATAGATTTTTAATGGATTTTTAAAATATGTAAATAATTAATAAATATTCAAAAATGCTATAAAACTTGATTTTATTGCATTTTTTGACGATTTAAGGCATTTTCAAGGATTTTCTAAAAAACTATTTTTTTAGATAAAATATACCTATAATAAGCTTCCTAAAAGAAAATCATAAAATTTTGCTTACTTTTCCCATAAATTTCAATTACAGTAGAAATTCTATTTAAAAGTGTGAAAATCTAAGTATTTTAGGTGAAAAATGAGTTTTGCCAGAAAAGCACTCAAACCGCTCTAAAACGTCGAAATATGCAATAAAATACGATTTTAGCACATTTTTCTGAGCTTTTTAATGTTTCATGTATTTTTCGAAAATAATATGAAATATTCTATAAAAATATTGATTTTTATAGATTTTTAATGGGATTTTTAAAAATATGTAAATAATTAATAAATATTCAAAAATGCTATAAAACTTGATTTTATTGCATTTTTTGACGATTTAAGGCATTTTCAAGGATTTTCTGAAAACTATTTTTTTAGATAAAATATACCTATAATAAGCTTCCTAAAAGAAAATCATAAAATTTTGCTTACTTTTCCCATAAATTTCAATTGCAGTAGAAATTCTATTTAAAAGTGTGAAAATCTAAGTATTTTAGGTGAAAAATGAGTTTTGCCAGAAAAGCACTCAAACCGCTCTAAAACGTCGAAATATGCAATAAAATACGATTTTAGCACATTTTTCTGAGCTTTTTAATGTTTCATGTATTTTTCGAAAATAATATGAAATATTCTATAAAAATATTGATTTTTATAGATTTTTAATGGGATTTTTTAAAAATATGTAAATAATTAATAAATATTCAAAAATGCTATAAAACTTGATTTTATTGCATTTTTGACGATTTAAGGCATTTTCAAGGATTTTCTGAAAACTATTTTTAGATAAAATATACCATAGTAAGCTTCTAAAAGAAAATCATAAAATTTTGCTTACTTTTCCCATAAATTTCAATTGCAATAGAAATTATTTAAAAGTGTGAAAATCTAAGTATTTTAGCTAAAATGAGTTTTGCAGAAAAGCACTCAAACCGCTCTAAAACGTCGAAATATGCAATAAAATACGATTTTAGCACATTTTTCTGAGCTTTTTAATGTTTCATGTATTTTTCGAAAATAATATGAAATATTCTATAAAAATATTGATTTTTATAGATTTTTAATGGATTTTTAAAAATATGTAAATAATTAATAAATATTCAAAAATGCTATAAAACTTGATTTTATTGCATTTTTTGACGATTTAAGGCATTTTCAAGGATTTTCCTGAAAACTATTTTTTAATTAAAATATACCTATGAGTAAGCTTTCAAAAGAAAATCATAAAATTTTGCTTACTTTTCCCATAAATTTCAATTGCATAGAAATTATTTAAAAGTGTGAAAATCTAAGTATTTTAGGTGAAAATGAGTTTTGCCAGAAAAGCACTCAAACCGCTCTAAAACGTCGAAATATGCAATAAAATACGATTTTAGCACATTTTTCTGAGCTTTTTAATGTTTCATGTATTTTTCGAAAATAATATGAAATATTCTATAAAAAAATTGATTTTTATAGATTTTTAATGGGATTTTTTAAAAATATGTAAATAATTAATAAATATTCAAAAATGCTATAAAACTTGATTTTATTGCATTTTTTGACGATTTAAGGCATTTTCAAGGATTTTCTGAAAACTATTTTTTAGATAAAATATACCATGAGTAAGCTTCCTAAAAGAAAATCATAAAATTTTGCTTACTTTTCCCATAAATTTCAATTGCAGTAGAAATTCTATTTAAAAGTGTGAAAATCTAAGTATTTTAGCTGAAAAATGAGTTTTGCCAGAAAAGCACTCAAACCGCTCTAAAACGTCGAAATATGCAATAAAATACGATTTTAGCACATTTTTCTGAGCTTTTTAATGTTTCATGTATTTTCGAAAATAATATGAAATATTCTATAAAAATATTGATTTTTATAGATTTTTAATGGATTTTTAAAAATATGTAAATAATTAATAAATATTCAAAATGCTATAAAACTTGATTTTATTGCATTTTTGACGATTTAAGGCATTTTCAAGGATTTTCTGAAAATTATTTTTAGATAAAATATACCTATAAGTAAGCTTCCTAAAAGAAAATCATAAAATTTTGCTTACTTTTCCCATAAATTTCAATTAAGTAGAAATTCTATTTAAAAGTGTGAAAATCTAAGTATTTTAGCTAAAATGAGTTTTGCAGAAAAGCATCAAACCGCTCTAAAACGTCGAAATATGCCATAAAATGCGATTTTAGCACATTTTTCTGAGCTTTTTAATGTTTCATGTATTTTCGAAAATAATATGAAATATTCTATAAAAATATTGATTTTTATAGATTTTTAATGGGATTTTTAAAATATGTAAATAATTAATAAATATTCAAAAATGCTATAAAACTTGATTTTAGATTTTTGACGATTTAGGCATTTAAGGATTTTCTAAAACTATTTTAGATAAATATACAATATAGTTCTCAAAAGAAAATCATAAAATTTGCTTACTTTTCCATAAATTTCAATTGCATAGAAATTATTTAAAGTGTGAAAATCAAGTATTTTAGCTAAAAATGAGTTTTGCAGAAAGACTCAAACCGTCTAAACGTCGAAATATGCAATAAAATAGATTTAGCACATTTTCGAGCTTAATGTTTCATTATTTTCGAAAATAATATGAAATATTCTATAAAATATTGATTTTTATAGATTTTTAATGGATTTTTAAAATATGTAAATAATTATAAATATTCAAAATGCTATAAAACTTATTTTTTTGCATTTTGACGATTTAAGGCATTTAAGGATTTTTGAAAATTTTTTTAGATAAAATATACCTATAAGTAAGCTTCCAAAAGAAAATCATAAAATTTTGCTTACTTTTCCCATAAATTTCAATTGCAATAGAAATTATTTAAAAGTGTGAAAATCTAAGTATTTTAGCTAAAAATGAGTTTTGTCAGAAAAGCACTCAAACCGTCTAAAACGTCGAAATATGCATAAAATACGTTTTAGCACATTTTTCTGAGCTTTTAATGTTTCATGTATTTTCGAAAATAATATGAAATATTCTATAAAAATATTGATTTTTATAGATTTTAATGGATTTTTTAAAAATATGAAATAATTAATAAATATTCAAAAATGCTATAAAACTTGATTTTATTGCATTTTTTGACGATTTAAGGCATTTTCAAGGATTTTCTAGAAAACTATTTTTTAGATAAAATATACCTATGAGTAAGCTTCTAAAAGAAAATCATAAAATTTTGCTTATTTTTCCCATAAATTTCAATTCATAGAAATTCTATTTAAAAGTGTGAAAATCTAAGTATTTTAGCTAAAAGAGTTTTGCCAGAAAAGCACTCAAACCGCTCTAAAACGTCAAATATGCAATAAAATACGATTTTAGCACATTTTTCTGAGCTTTTTAATGTTTCATGTATTTTCGAAAATAATATGAAATATTCTATAAAAATATTGATTTTTATAGATTTTTAATGGATTTTTAAAATATGTAAATAATTAATAAATATTCAAAAATGCTATAAAACTTGATTTTATTGCATTTTTGACGATTTAAGGCATTTTCAAGGATTTTCTGAAAATATTTTTTAGATAAAATATACCTATAGTAGCTTCCTAAAAGAAAAATCATAAAATTTGCTTATTTTCCCATAAATTTCAATTGCAATAGAAATTGATTTTAAAAGTGTGAAAATCTAAGTATTTAGCTAAAAATGAGTTTTGAGTTTCAAAAAGAAACCTAACTCGAAATAAAAGTTGACATTTCAGCTTAGTTTCATGTATTTTGAAATATGAAAATCTATAAAATATTGATTTATGATTTAATGATTTTAAATAATATAAATAAATGCTATAAACGTTTATTATTTAATTGCTTTAGATTCAATTTTTTTTAAATACTATACAAAGAATATAAAATTGTTTTTCATAAATAATTGTAGAAATATAAAAGTGAATATATTTAGTAAATGAGTTTGCCAGAAAAGATCAACGTTAAACGTCGAATACAATAAACATTTTAGCACATTTTTCGAGCTTTTAATGTTCATGTATATTCGAAAATAATATAAAATTCTATAAAAATATTGATTTTTATGATTTTTAATGATTTTAAATATGTAAATAATTTAAAATTCAAAATGCTATAAAACTATTTATTGCATTTTGACGATTTAAGGCATTTTAAGGATTTTGAAAATATTTTTAATAAATATCTAAAGTAAGCTTTCTAAAAAAAATCATAAAATTTGTTATTTTCCTATAAATTTCAATTGCTAGAAATTCTATATAAAGTGTAAAATCTAATATTTTAGCTAAAATGAGTTTTCCAGAAAAGCACTAAATTTCTAAAACGTCGAAATTGCATAAAATACGATTTTAGCACATTTTTCTGAGCTTTTTAATGTTTCATGTATTTTTCGAAAATAATAGAAATATTCTAAAAATATTGATTTTATAGATTTTAATGATTTTTAAAATATGTAATAATTTAAATATTCAAAATGCTATAAATAATTGATTTTATTGATTTTTAGATTTTAATTTTTAAAAATATATAATTTCAAAAAAATTGATTTTATCAAATTTTCTAATAAATTAATAAAAATTATAAAGTGACTTTAAATAATATAAAATATTTATTTTCATAAATTATATTAAATTTTTTAAAAGAAATTAATATTTATTAAAAAATTTTAAAGCATAAACTTTTAATTTGAAATAGTTATAAAATTTTTAAATTTTTTAGTTTAAATTCTATTAATTAAATAAAAATCTAAAAATTTTTTTTAATTTTTAGATTTAAAATTATTAAAATGTAAAATATTTTATAAAAACTTTTAATGCATTTAATTAAGATTTTTATTTTCAAAATCATTTTTTTTATTACTAAAGTATTTAAAAAATTAAAATTTTATTTCTTAAATTTAATGTAGAAATTTTAAAATTAAAATTAATTTTAGTTTAAAATGTTTAGAATTTCAAAACATTAAAATTTATAATAAAATTGATTTTAGAATTTTTACTTTTTAAGTTCATGAATTTTAAAATTATAAATTTATAATTATTTTTATGATTAAATTAATATTTAAAAATTTTTATAAATTAATTTCTTAAATAATGTTTTATTTCTATTTTAAGTAGAATTTTTGAATAGAAAATCTATTTTTAAATAAATTTTTAAAAATTAAATATAAAATTAAAAATATAAATTTTTAAATTTTTTACTTAAATTTTTAAATAAATATTTTATAAAATATGATTTTAAGATTTTAAAATTATTAAAAATTTAATATTATAAATTAAAATTAAAATTTTTTAGATTTTTAATTTAAGTTTTTAAGATTTTTAAAATTTTAATAAAATATATAAATTTCATTTAAATTATATTTTTAATTTTTTAAATTAAGAAATATTTAAAAATTATGATTTATA
>WNWK01044215.1:0-15187 GCA_009830355.1 Cherax destructor | reverse complement strand
AGACAAGTTTTCAGGGGAAAAAAGGGAATGTGAGTATGTTATACCAACGCTCTTTTTGGGTGTGACATGGGTGATGAATGTTGAAACGGGAGAAGGCTGGAGGCAGTGGAGATGTCATGTCTGAGGTCAATGTGTGTGAATATAATGAGAGAATTCGGAGTTTGAATTTAGGAGGAGTGGGGATCACCAAACGATTGTCCAGGGGCTGAGGAGGGTTGTTAGGTGGTTTGGACATGTAGAGAGAATGGACGAGACAGAGTGCCCGAGAGTGTAAAATCGTAGTGGAGGAAGCGGGGTAGGGTCGGCCTAGGAAGGTTGGAGGGAGGGAAAGGAATTTTTTGTGTGCGAGGCTGGATTTCCAAAGCATGTGTGAGCGTATTTGATAGGAAAAATAGGCATATGGTTTTAATACTTGACGTGCTGTTGGGTGTGAGCAAGTAACATTTATGAAGGATTCAGGAAACGGCAGGCCGGACTGAGTTCTGGAGATGGGAAGTACAGTGGCACTCTGAAGGAGGGTGTAAATGTTTGCAGTTTTATAACTGTAGTGTAAAGCACCCTTCTGGCAAGACAGTGATGGAGTGAATGATGATGAAAGTTTTTCTTTTGGGGCCCCCCTGCCTTGGTGGGAATCGGCCGATGTGTTAATAAAAAAAAAAAAAAAAAATATATATATATATATATATATATATATATATATATATATATATATATATATAAAAAATAATACAAAAATATTTTATTTTCGCATCTTCGCAATTTACATAGAAGTTTCATAAAAGTGCAAGGAGAGCCACTGACATGCCATGGCATTAGGGCAGCAATCTAATGGCTTATAGACTATGTACATAATATTGGAGAATTTATTGAGTTTGACTTGTTTAAATATTGTTCAGATTACAATATGATAATATTTCATTGTTCAATTTACATTGAGGTGATAATACATTGTAACAAGTGTTTAGTAGGATGGTATTTATTAGTAAAAATTGAAATAATCTTAAGGAAATAACATTTAGCATTTTTAAAAGTAATTTACAGAATGCGTATTTAGTTTAGGGTGAGTAGGTGGTAATATAATAGTAATAATGGTAAAAATTGAAATTATTTTACAGGAAAATAACATTGAGCATTTTTGAAAGTAATATAATAGAACATAATAGTAAGAATGGAAATTATCTTATAGGAAAATAACATTGAGTAATTTTTGAGTATGAGTATTTAGTTAAGGGTGAGTAGGTGGTTTTTGAGAAGTCTTAAAATGATTTTCAGACAAGGTTATTTTAGTATTTACTGGTAATGAATTCCAGATTCTGGGACCCTTTATGTGCATAGAATTTTTACATAGGTTGATATGGACATGGGGTATGTCAAAAAGTGATCTGTGCCTTGTGTTGAGGTCATGGGTCCTATTGAAGTTGGTGAGGAGAATTTTGAGCGGAGGGTTTATATTAGAGTGTAGAGTTCTATATATGTAATAGGCACAAGAATATCTCACCATCCAAAACATCTCTTGTACGTACCAATATAGGCCAATAAGCCTACTGCAGTACTCTGCTGTTTTTAGGATGTGTGCTTCTATGAATGCTCAAAACACTGCATTTGCTTCTGTGAGGAGCCCACTCACTTATTTTATTCTTTGTTTTTAAGAATGAAGGAGAATTTGATTTCGACTACCATTGGGGATGTTAGGGTTTTGGTACTATATTATCTTATAATATGGCTCTTGGACTCTTATTTGAACAAATTCCTGATCTCTCCAGTACTGGTAGTACTATAGGCTATTAGGTTGCCCCTGGTGTGTGAAAAACTGGTTATTTATCTTCAATTTCCACATATCTCTGCACTCCTTTTTCTGTTTTTTTTTTTTTTTTAGATCACTTCTCAAAGTTTAAGTAAAATTTTTTGGAACCTACATTGTAACATTTTCTGGCCTGTAGTGATAATCTGCACATCTCAATGTGAAAATAAATGCAATCTTTATCACAGAAAAACTGTCCTATATGTAACATATTAAAACACTTTCAAGTGTTTCAAGTGCATTCCATATTCACAAATTCCTGGCAGAGTACAGTGGTACCTCGAGTTACGATATTTTTTCGTTCGAGAATGCTGTTCAAGTGCCATTACCAAACGAATTTATCCCCATAAGGAATAATGTAAAATAGACTAGTCCTTTTACACCCCCAAAAATATACTTACAAAAGCATTTAAAAAAATAAACTTACATAAAAGGGCGATTTTGGGGACCATCGTAACTCAGGTACCACTGTATTTACAAAGTACAGTAGGGTCCTGCTTTGCGGCGTTTTGCCTTATGGCATTCCGCTAATACAACATTTTCAAATTATGACCAAAACTTGCTATATGGCGAGCGATCTTTCAAATATGGAGCGCCCCACCCAGTTTGTTTACATTCTCTGTGAGCACATCTCTCTATTATCTTTGGAAACTTTCCAAAATTTCAAGTGTTTTAAAGTTATTGCATATTTTATATGTACTCTGATAATTATACTTATGTGTACCTGTACCTAAATATACTTACACTTACACACTGTGCTGGCATGCAGGTACACATTAAAATCACAAAAAGTCTCTCTACTCTTGACGTAATACTACCTAATCTCTTGGGCGCATTAAATGTCGTATATTACGTTAATATAGACATTTCCATTAATCCAACTATATTCTTTTCAAAATTATATAATAAACATGCTACGTAACATATAAACATGATCCATACACCCCACAGTAGAATAAATTAACATAAATATGAGATGTGGTAGCCAGGCGACTTGTAGGACTTGTGACAGCCAGGCGACTTGTAGTCCAACATCAGAGAAAATGTGTCACTATAATATTACTGGGGGTAACTAGAAAATTATTCTTTTCGTATGCCTTCACTCAGAGCGTCATTTCTTCTAAAAATGGTGTTACAGGAGAATGGGAGTGTTTCTCTTTATTTATTCTACTGTAACAACATGGAGACAACTTGTACACAATGTAAAGTGATGAAAACCAGAGGCGTTCGCCTGGTTTGTTTACATTACGTGTGGGTGGGGTGGGGCGGGGAGGGCTGCCCTGGCTGGCTACTAAACTTCCCAAACCTGACTTCCTACAAATAAAGCTCACCTCTCACCCTACATTAAGACTTCAAATATTTTAAGGTAATTAATGAATGTACTGTATATGTATTTTATCGCTCTGGGGCGCTTTAATTAAATGTCGTAGTATATTACGTGTGGGTGGGGTGGGGTGGGCTGACCTGGTTGGCTATCATACCTCCCAAACCTGACTTCCTACAAATAAAACTCACCTCTCACTCTACATTAGGACTACAAATATTTTAAGGTAAGTAATAGGTGTACTGTGTGTGTATTTTACTTTTTATTGTTTTTAATGCCTAGTTCTATTGCTAACTTAATATGTGTTAGTGTAAACTTGTTATCTGGCATTCATATGCATTTATAAGTGGAAAAAAATGGCGATGTCTGCTTTCCGGCAGTAGCCTGGAACCTAACCTGCCGTATAAGTGGGGCCCTACTGTACACTTAAATCGTTGCTTTTTTTTTCTGTTGGAGTTATATACCATTTTGTTTATTGTGGGGTATTCTGAAACTTTCTCTTTATATTGCTCTGAATATATTTCTTATGTGTCACTATTATGCATTACTTTTTCTGTCTCACCTATGCTAATCTGTACATGTTTCTACCTTATTACTGTGTAATCTGTTTTTTTAAATGCTTCCCATTTTTTATGTAAAGACAGTAGCAACACATGGCATAGGAGAAAAATTCCCTCACTAATTGAAGTATGGCTGACAAATATGCAGTAAAGCAGTAAGCCGACTGGCCCATGAGCAGACAAGAGCAAGATAGAACCAAATATTTTATTTAAGTTACAAAACATAAACAAAATGTTCAAGACAAAATACAATAAATTAATGATGACAACAAAACTGCTCAGTGGGAGAGGAAATGTGCAAGGCATTAAACAAAGTTCAGTGTGTGTTTATAAAAGAAGGTACAGTACATACATGTATTTTATACATAGTGGATTTAAAACTCAAATAGATAGTTGAGTTAGAAGACACAATAATGAGATAACTAAGGAAGTACAGTAGTACAGTGGACCCCCGAGTAACGTAAAAACTTCATTCCAGAAGCCTGCTCAAGTGCCATTACCGAACGAATTTACTCCCTTAAGGAATAATGTCACGTAGGTTAGTCTATTTCAGACCCCCAAAAATACACTTCCACAAGCACTTACAATATTATACTTACATAATTGTACGATTTCCAGGGTGTTCGTTACTCAGGGGTCCACTGTATATAAATTATTACTTGATGTTGACAAAAATACAAATAAAAGGACCAGATGAGATATTACCATGGGTTTCAAAAGAAATCAGAAAATCGAACTATTCTTCTGGAAAAATTTAAGATTTCAGTGAAAAAGGGTAAACTGACAGACAAATGTAGGATAGCTCATACCGTGCCAACATTTAAGAAAAGTGACAGAGAAGATCCTCCAAACTATAGGTCAGTTTTGCTGATATATGTTATAATGATTTAACCTTGGCTAACCTTATCCTATATGTACAGTGGACCCCCGCCTAACGAGCAAAATTCATTCCAGAAGCCTGCTCAAGTGCCATTACCGAACAAATTTACTCCCTTAAGAAAAAATGTCAAGTAGGTTAGTCCATTTCAGACCCCCAAAAATAAACTTACAAAAGCACTTACAATATTATACTTACATAATTGTACGATTTCCAGGGTGCTCGTTAGGCGGGGGTCCACTGTATTTGGTTATAATTGATGATTGCTCCTCGGCAGAAATTAGACATTATTTAAAATACAGTGGACCCGCCTAACGAGCACCTCGGAAATTGTACAATTATGCAAGTATAATATTGTAAGTGCTTGTGGAAGTGTATTTTTGGGGGTCTGAAATAGACTAACCTACGTGACATTATTTCTTAAGGAAGTAAATTCGTTCGGTAATGGCACTTGAGCAGGCTTCTGGAATGAATTTTGCTCGTTAGGCGGGGGTCCACTTTATTACAATGTGAACAGATAAGATAAGATTTTGTTCGGATTTTTAACCCCAGAGGGTTAGCCACCCAGGATAAACCAAGAAAGGCAGTGCATCATTGAGGCACTGTCTGTCTTATTTCCATTGGAGTCCTCAATCCTGTCCCCCAGGATGCGACCCACACCAGTTGACTAACACCCAGGTACTACTTGCTAGGTGAACAGGACAACAGGTGTAAGGAAATCTGTCCAATATTTCCACCCCTGCCGGGAATCAAACCCGGACCCTCAGCATTTGAACAGAGGTTTGCCAGCTAGGCCACAGGGCCCCATTACACTATGAAAAATAACAAATTTGCAACCTGGTCAATCATGGCGAACATACTAAAAAATGCAGCAGATGTAAACAACTTAATATTGTACAATTTAAACCATAATAAAGTGTCAAAACTGGCAGAAGAGCAGTCTTCAATTAACGCCAAACTGTATACTATTTATAAAAACAGCTGAAGTATCTATATATGTGATGTCATGTTTGCAATCTATGTACTAGTAATGTTACAGGGAATGTAGACTCAAAGCAAGTGTATTCATTCCTCACAAATAAATTTTATATTTATATAACTAAAATTTATTAATTTGAAACAAACTTTAAAATAACACAAACAGTATAAGTTATCAACAAAAACTATCATACCAACAGATACTGAGTTAAATTGCCATGAAAATATTTTTCTCAATTTACGAACACTTAGTAAATAATCAAATAAGTAAGTTTATTTAGGCACAGGTACACATAAGTACAATTATCATATCTTAAATAAGTACAATTATCATATTTTAAATAAGTACAATTATCATATTTTTAAAGTCAGACAAAGTAACTTGCACATTTTAAAGTAACATACTACATGTCCCTTCATAATAGTGTTGATGGCTGCGCACTCTGAACGCACTCTATCTAATTAATTTTTTTGTTACACTACCCAATTTTTACTGTTATTAGTATAGCAGACATTGTGGTAACAATCAAAGTGAATATGCGTTTCATTTGACATGTGTCATATTATTCAAGATTACACAGTTGTCTTAACAATGACCTCAGCAGATATAAGAGATAGATTAAAAATCAAAATTGCTGAAACAAAGTTGACTTTCCAGTACAGCATACTGATAACTGTCCACTGGCTGGTTGTCTACCCCTGGCTCCAGCCTACTAGGTGCCACAGTAACCTTTGGCACCAGAGTGTCTCTAGGGAGGAGAGTGGCACTAGTAAAACAAGATGGTGATGGTATAAATGATGATGAGATAAGTCTCACCCAAGACTGCCCGCAGATGCTTGAGACGAGTGGGCGTATCTCTCTTAGTGTCCAGACATTTGCTTAGACTCTTCTTCACGTCCGACGATGTGGCGTTCTTTTTGAACATGTTTCAATGTTCATAGTAGGTGTTGGTGGTCATGAAGGCCGCAGGAACCACCCAAACTGAAAGATGACCTAAAATTACGCGATAATCACCGTCCACAACAAAGGTTCACAAACACTTTGCTCCAGCGGATACTTCGACCAGACCCACACAATTTACATTTAATCCTGCAAAACACTATTATCTTAAATTTAAGCAAGTAAATTGAAACCGAAGTTTATAAATTTCTAACATGTTTATGATTCTTCAACAACTGAGGAAATATACTTCGTTATGCAATTTAATAAGAGTAATGCAGTTGAATGCGCCTTTGATGTGCCTGGACACAGACATCTACGGAATTACAAATCAGATTTTGTTATGTATACTTCATCTTTACCTTGTTCAGCTATCAAAACTTTGGGGCCCAGTCTCTGGGCCCATTATATACCTCTGTAATCTGTAAATACCTTTGTAACTGGTCATGATTGTGACCAGATCTACCTGAGTTCATTACTTTTGTAACTTGCTCAGCTATCAAACTTTGAGGTCCAGTCCCTGGACCCATTATGTACCTCTGTTATCTTTTGACTACCGCCCACAAGATGGGTAACGGGTGCATAATAAAGATATTAAACTAACTAACTCTTGTGATTGTTGAGATTAACACTGTACTTGGTATTAGAATGTTAAGAAATGAACCAGACACTGTCACAATGAATCTTACTAAATGTCTAGAAGTAAATACTCACAGATCTAAATGGATTGTGAAAACATGCAATTCCATTAAGTTTTACAACTTGCATGAATTGTATCACTGTAGGCAACAAGAGCATTTCACCCCTCCATGGAAGATGTGTTCATTTAATATCACATACCTGCAAGCCCCTCCCAAGAAGCTCATTGCTAGTAATCCCTTCCTTAAATCACTTGTTAAAGCAACTGCTCAAGAAGAAATTTCTCGCCTAGCTGGTAGTAATAAGTTATCACAAGTTATATACACTGATGGATCTAAACAGGGGTCTTCTGGCAGGGCTGCATCTGCTCTTGTTGCCACCTCCCTAGTTAAGAACAATAATAAATCTGTTGAACTAGGCATAAGAATTAATAACTGGGCGTCTACACTGCAAACTGAATTGTTTGCAATCCTAATGGCACTAAAGCTAACTTATGACACTGAGCTTGACTCTATCATCATTACTGATTCTATGTCATCACTGAAGGCTCTTGACTCATATAATGACTCTAACAGCATGCTCATTGGAGAAGCCAGGTATAGATACTCAAAAATCCGGGACAAAGGAATTAATGTACAATTGCTATGGATTCCATCACACATTGGATTACTCCTTCATGATAAAGTTGATATGTTAGCCAAGAAGAGTACCCAGAAGGAGAATGTAGAATATAACTTTGGTATATCTGTGTCTAGCATTAGGAATAATATTAGGAGAGAAATAAATAATGGGTCAAAGGGGATTCCCAGATGTAGATGAATGGTTCAGAGAACCGACAAGTTATAAATTAGACACATATGCAACACTTGGGTATCTTTATTGAGGAAACGTTTCGTCACACAGTGGCTTCATCAGTCCAATACAAAGTAGAAAGGTGTAAGGAGAGGAGAGTTTGAGGTTATCAGTCCTCGGCCTGGAGTCGAGGGACTGATAACCTCAAACTCCTCCTCTCCTTACACCTTTCTACTTTGTATTGGACTGATGAAGCCACTGTGTGGCGAAACGTTTCCTCAATAAAGATACCCAAGTGTTGCATATGATTCCCAGATATTTTACTGATGAAACTGAAGTGATGGATTCCCCATTACACCGGACATTAAAATTATTTACCCTGCTCAGTTTATATTTCGTGCCAAAGAGTATGGCTTCTGTTTTCCCTAGATGTAACGATAGTTTGTTGTCTACTAGCCATTTGCTGCAGGACTCCAGTTCCAGTGTTAATACATTAGCTATATCTTGTGGGTTTTTACCTGACACTAACAGAGCACTGTCATCCGCATACAGTAGGAGTTTGCACTTGACACTGATGGGCATATCATTTACATAACACAGGAATAATAAAGGACCCAGAATACTACCTTGGGGAACTCCACATGCTATCGGCAGTGGTTCTGATTCCGTTTTGTTGATTTTGACAATTTGTTTCCTGTTGCTAAGATAGGACTTAAACCAGTTTGTGGAACCTATGCCGATAGCTTGAAGTTTCTTACATAATATATTGTGGTTGACAGTATCGAAGGCCTTTTGCAAGTCTAAAGTTACCATTCCTATGAGGTTCCCTATAGACATTTCAGTTCTCATGTAATCCATCAGATTAATTAGGGAGGTGTCGGTTGAGTAAGATCTAAAGCCTGATTGGTAACTATGAAGAATGTTGTTGTCACTAACATATTTAACTACTTGACAGTACACCGCCCTCTAGAATTTTGGATATTACACTGAGTATACTAACAGGCCTATAGTTGCTGACATCAGACCTACTATTTTTCTTGAAGATAGGAGTAACTCTGGCCTCCTTGAACCCCTCTGGCACTGTATTAGTGGTGATGGACAAATTTATTATGTGAGCAATGGGGATTGCCAGTTCAGATGCACCATCTTTTAGGAACTTAGACGGGATGTTATCTGGGCCGGTGCTCTTAATTGGGTTTAACCTGCTTAGTTCTTTTTGCACGAAGTCCTGCTTAGTTCTTTTTGTTAATGTTAAGTTTGCCCATAATGCTCTGCATACAAAGGGCTTTGGGCAAGTACACCCCACGACTATAATACCTTGTACAACTTTGAATCATGTCCAAATAAACTATTCTATTCTATTGGGCGTGTTTCTTTACACCAGTTGTCTATGTTCATCCATCAGTAAATGAGTACCTGGGTGTTAGTCGACTGGTGTGGGTCGCATCCTGGGACACTGACCTAATTTGACCGAAATGCTCAGCATAACAAGCGACTTTCTATATAGTAGTATGTCATTGATGTTAGCTAGATCTGTATACCTTGTACATGTACTTGAAGTAAATAAAGATATTATTATTATTATTCTACTTGTTAGGAAATTATAGATCCATCTACCAACTTTTCCTGTTATTCCTTTATCACGCATTTTGTGTGCTAATAATAAGTGTAATAATAATAATAATAATAATAATAAATAATAATAATAATAATAATAATAATAATATCTTTATTTACTTCATTATTATTATTATTATTATTATTATTATTATTATTATTATTACACTTATTATTAGCACACAAAATGCGTGATAAAGGAATAACAGGAAAAGTTGGTAGATGGATCTATAATTTCCTAACAAGTAGAACACAAAGAGTAGTATACCTGGAGAGAGTTCCAGGGGTCAACGCCCCTGCGGCCCGGTCTGTGACCAGGCCTCATGTTGAATCAGAGCCTGATCAACCAGGCTGTTACTGCTGGCCGCACGCAGTCCAACATACGAACCACAGCCTGGCTGGTCAGGTACCGACTTTAGGTGCCTGTCCAGTGCCTGCTTGAAGACAACTAGGGGTTTGTGGGTAATCCCCCTGATGTATGCTGGGAGGCAGTTGAACAGTCTTGGGCCCCTGACACTTATTGTGTTGTCTCTCAACGTGCTAGTGGCACGCCTGCTTTTCATTGGGGGGATGTTGCATCGCCTGCCGAGTCTTTTGCTTTCGTAGGGAGTGACTCTCGTGTGCAAGTTTAGTACTAATCCCTCGAGAATTTCCCACGTGTATATAATAATGTATCTCTCCCGCCCTCCTTATGTAGTTACCCAAGATTTCAAGGGATGTGTTGAAAATTGTTGTTAGTGGCACACATAATGTCTCTGCTCCCTCTCTAAGGACCCACGGAGAGATGTCGTCCGGTCCCACCGCCTTGGAGGTATCAAGTTCACTTAGCAGCTGCATAATATCCCTGACATAGACAGGGATATTAGCTGCAGCGCCGTGTCTTCTTTTGCAGATGACACACGAATTTGCATGACAGTGTCCTCCACTGAAGACATCGCAAGACTCCAGGCAGACATCAACCAAATCTTTAAATGGGCCACAGAAAACAATATGAAATTCAATTCTGAGAAATTTCAATTACTCCAATATGGAAAACATGAGGAAATTAAAACTACATCAGAGTATAAAACAAATTCCAACCACACAATAGAGAGACAAACTAATGTAAAAGTCTTGGGAGTGATCATGTCGGAAGATCTCACCTTCAAAGACCATAATATTGTATCAATCACATCTGCTAGAAAAATGACAGGATGGATAATGAGAACCTTCAAAACTAGGGATGCCAAGCCCATGATGACACTCTTCAGGTCGTTTGTTCTATCTAGGTTGGAATATTGCTGCACATTAACGGCACCTTTCAAGGTAGGTGAAATTGCTGACCTAGAACATGTACAGAGAACCTTCACGGCACACATAACTGCGATAAAACACCTCAATTACTGGGAACACTTGAAGTTCCTAAACCTGTACTCCCTAACGCAGGCGGGAGAGATACATGATCATATACACCTGGACAATCCTAGAAGGATTAGTACCAAACATGCACACGAAAATCACTCCCTATGAAAGAAAAAGACTCGGCAGACGATGCAACATCCTCTCAATGAAAAGCAGGGATGCCACTAGCACGATCAGAGACAACACAATAAGTGTCAGAGGCCCAAGACTGTTCAACTGCCTCCAAGCATACATAAGGGGGATTACCAATAGACCCCTGGCTGTCTTCAAGCAGGCACTGGACAAGCACCTAAAGTCAGTACCTGACCAGCCGGGCTGTGGTTCGTACGTCGGTTTGCGTGCAGCCAACAGTAACAGCCTGGTTGATCAGGCCCAGATCCACCATGAGGCCTGGTTACAGACCAGGCCGCGGGAGCGTTGACTCCCGGAACCCTCTCCAGGTATACTCCATGTATACTACATCACTCTCCAAGCTATTCCCCTTCCTGACAACTCTGTGACCGAAGAAATACTTCCTAACATCCCTGTGGTTCATCTGAGTCTTCAACTTCCAACTGTGACCCCTTGTTGCTGTGTCCCATCTTTGGAACATTCTGTCTCTGTCCACTTTGTCGATTTCTCTCAGTATTTTATAAGTCGTTATCATATCCCCTCTGTCTCTCCTGTCTTCCAGTGTCGTCAGGTCGATTTCTCATAACCTCTCCTCGTAGGACATACCCTAAGCTCCGGGACTAGTCTTGTTGCAAACCTTGCACTTTCTCTAGTTTCCTATATGCTTGGCTAGGTGAGGGTTCCAAACTGGTGCTGCATACTCCAGTATGGCCCTAACGTACACAGTGTACAGGGTCCTGAATGACTCCTTATTAAGATGTCGGAATGCTGTTCTTAGGTTTGCTAGGCGCCTGTATGCTGCAGGAGTTATTTGGTTGATGTGCGCCTCAGGAGATGTGCCTGGTGTTATACTCACCCCAAGATCTTTTCCTTGATTGAGGTTTGTAGTCTCTGGCCCCATAGACTATACTCAGTCTGCGGTCTTCTTTGCCCTTCCCCAATCTTCATGACTTTGCACTTGGTGGGGTTGAACTCCAAGAGCCAATTTCTGGACCAGGCTTGCAGCCTGTCCAGATCCCTTTGTAGTTCTGCCTGATCCTCGTCCGATTGAATTCTTCTCATCAACTTCACATCATCTGCAAACAGAGACACTTCGGATGATCCACAATTAAACATTAAGATCAACTCTACACCTATTGCTAGACATAACGAGGGCAAGTTCCTGGGCCTTCACCTTGACAGCAGCCTGAAATTCAGCACCCATATCCAACACATAACAAAGAAAGTGTCCAAAACTGTGGGGATCCTCTCTAAGATACGGTATTATGTACCACAATCAGCCCTACTCACACTATACTACTCACTCATCTATCCCTACCTCACATATGCCATTTGTGCATGGGGATCAACAGCAATTACCCACCTAAAGCCAATAATAACCAACAAAAGCCGCAGTAAGAATTATCACACAATCCAACGCTAGGCAGCACACCCCCACTCTTCAAAGACCTAAACCTACTCACTGTCCAGAACATCCATACTTACTACTCTGCTATCTACATTTATAGAACCATTAATTCCAATTTTAAACCCCTGAGCTAAAACACTTTCTTGACAGTTGTGACAGGACCCATAGACATAATACCAGACATAAACATCTCTTTGACATTCCCCGTGTCCGACTAAATCTATACAAAAATTCAATGCGCATAAAAGGGCCTAAAATCTGGAACTCCTGCCTGAAAACTCTAGAACTGCAGACACAACCTCCATTTTCAAAAGCACCGTTAAAAACATCTTATCTCACTTACGCACCCAACCGGTAGTTAACCATACGAAAACTACTTTATCTTGCACATATCCACAGCAAAATACACTTATTGATATCTGTGATTCTCCTTAATTTGCACATTACTAACCACAGCAAAATACACTTATTGATATCTGTGATTCCCTTAATTTGCACAGTTCCAACCAAAATTCTAATACAACTATTGCTCCATAATACTTAAGCTAGTCATAAGTTTGCCTAAGATACTCCAATATAGAATCTATATTATGCCAATATATCACCTTTATCATTAATATATAAACTAATTGCTAACTTTTATACTAATTGTTAAATTCTCAATGTTTAAATTCCAGTACCTAAATTTTGTAAACCTAACCTTACAATCTGTATATCCATTGTATAGCTATTGAGTAAGACCTATCATAAGACTGCCTGAAAAGCCTAGGCATACCTAGGCATATTATTGGCCATCTTGTAATATCAACTTTAATGTATAGCTATAAGTACCCCCCACCTTGTATTACATGAAATAAAGGATTTGAATTTGAATTTGAATATTCCTTCCGTCATGTCTTTCACAAATACCAGAAACATCACCGGTCCTAGGACTGAACCCTGTGGAACCCCCCTCGTCACCGGCGCCCACTCTGACACCTCGCCACGTACCATGACTCGCTGCTGTCTTCCTGACAGGTATTCCCTGATCCATTGTAGTGCCTTCCCTGTTATCCCTGCCTGGTCCTCCAGCTTCTGTACTAATCTCTTGTGTGGAACTGTGTCAAACGCCTTCTTACAGTCCAAGAAAATGCAATCTACCCACCCCTCTCTCTCTTGTCTTACTGCTGTCACCCTGTCATAGAACTCCAGTAGGTTTGTGACAGGATTTCCCGTCCCTGAAACCGTGTTGGCCGTCGTTGATAAGCTCATTCCTTTCTAGGTGCTCCACCACTCTTCTGATAATCTTCTCAATGACTTTACATACTATACATGTCAGTGACACTGATCTGTGTGTGTATGTGTGTGTGTGTGTGTGTGTGTGTGTACTCACCTAGTTCTCACCTAGTTTTGGTTGCAGGGTCGAGTCACAGCTCCTGGCCCCGCCTCTTCACTGGCCGCTACTGGGTCACTTTCCTGCGCCATGAGCTTTATCATACCTCTGCTTAAAGCTATGTATGGAGCCTGCCTCCACTACATCGCTTCCTAAACTATTCCACTTCCCGACCACTCTGTGACTGAAGAAATACTTCCTAACATCTCTGTGATTCATCTGAGTCTTCAACTTCTAACTGTGTCCCCTTGTTGCTGTGTCCCATCTCTGGAACATTCTGTCTCTGTCAACCTTGTCAATTCCTCTCAGTATTTTATATGTCGTTATCATGTCCCCTATATTTCCTGTCCTCCAGTGTCGTCAGGTCGATTTCCTAACCTCTCCTCCGGGACTAGTCTTGTTGCAAACCTTTGCACTTTCTCTAGTTTCTTTACATGCTTGGCTAGGTGTGGTTTCCAAACTGGTGCTGCATACTCCAGTATGGGCCTAACGTACACAGTGTACAGGGTCCTGAACGATTCCTTATTAAGATGTCGGAATGCTGTTCTTAGGTTTGCTAGGCGCCCATATGCTGCAGCTGTTATTTGGTTGATGTGCGCCTCAGGAGATGTGACTGGTGTTATATTCACCCCAAGATCTTTTTCCTTGAGTGAGGTTTGTAGTCTCTGTCCCCTAGACTGTACTCCGTCTGCGGTCTTCTTTGCCCTTCCCCAATCTTCATGACTTTGTACTTGGTGGGGTTGAAATCCAGGAGCCAATTTCTGGACCAGGCTTGCAGCCTGTCCAGGTCCCTTTGTAGTTTTGCCTGGTCCTCTTCCGATTGAATTCTTCTCATCAACTTCACATCATCTGCAAACAGGGACACTTCGAAGTCTATTCCTTCCATCATGTCTTTCACAAATACCAGAAACAGCACCGGTGTGTGTGTGTGTGTGTGTGTACTCACCTAATTGTACTCACCTAATTTTGGTTGCAGGGGTCGATACTCAGCTCCTGGCCCCGCCTCTTCACTGTCCGCTACTGGGTCTCTTCTCTCCTTGCTCCATGAGCTTTATCATACCTTGTCTTAAAACTATGTATTGTTCCTGCCTCCACTATATCGTTTGCTAGACTCTTCCACTTCCTGACTACTCTGTGGCTGAAGAAATGCTTCCTAACATCCCTTTGACTCATCTGAGTCTTCAGCTTCCAATTATGCCCTCTTGTTTCTGTGTTCCCTCTCTGGAACATCCTGTCACTATCTACCTTGTCGATTCCCTGCAGTATTTTGTATGTCGTTATCATGTCTCCTCCAACCCTTCTGGCCTCCAGTGTTGTTAGTCTTATTTACCTCAACCTTTTTTTATAGGACAGTCCCCTGAGTTGTG
>WNWK01044214.1:0-15187 GCA_009830355.1 Cherax destructor | reverse complement strand
AGGCACTGTTTTTCCCCCCCTCCAGGACTGTAACATCCCCACCGCCCTTTTGAGTGCACTGTCTTCCCCCCTTCCCAGGACTGTAACTTCTCCACCCCCAAGCCCTTCATAGTCCCAAGGCACTGTACTTCTCACCCCCAGGACTGTAACATCCCCCAAACCCTCCTTTAGAGTGCAGGCACTGTACTTCCCACCTCCAGGACTGCAACATCACCATTCCTTCAGGTGCAGGCATTATTTCCCACCTTCAGGACTGTAACATCCCCCCCCCCACCCTTTTTTAGAGTGCAGGCACTGTATTTCCCACCCCCAGGACTGTAACTTTCCCAAACCACTCCTTCAGAGTGGGCACTGTATTTCCCCCTCCAGGACTGTACCATCCCCCCCTTTCCCTTTCCCAGGTCCCAGACCTGTTTTCCCCACCTCTAGGGCTGTAACGTCTCCACTCCTCCTTCGGGAGGGACTGTATTTCCCCTCCCCCCAGGATGTAACATTCCCACCACCCCCTTTAGAGTGCAGGCACTGTACCCCTCCAGGACTGTAACTTTTTCCCACCATTCCTTCAGGTCAGGCACTGTTTTTCCCCCTCCAGGACTAAAAACATTCCCACCACCCCTTTAGAGTGCAGGCCTGCTTCCCCCTCCAGGACTTCTTTCCCCACCACTCCTTCAGAGTCCCGGGCCTTATTTCCCCACGTCCAGGACTGTTTTTCCCCCCATCCCTCCTTCAGAGTGCAGGCCCTGTACTTCCAACCCCAGGACTGTAATATCCCCATCCCTCCTTTAGAGTGTAGGCACTGACTTTACTTCTCACCTCCAGTCATTTATACATTCAAAATAAGATGGGGTTTAACACTGATCCTTGCAGGACCTCACCACAAACTCTGCCACACCAACACTTCTCGTATGACTTTGTCCCATTTTAATTTTCAACAAAATCTTTCATAGCGAGAAAGACACAATGAAGCGCAGCCTTCCTTACCTCTTTATCAAGTCTGTCAGAAACAATTAAAATTGTGTCACTGTCGTGTTACACAATCTTCCATCCTGGATCTACGTTTTTTTTAATACTTGCATTCCTAGTTCTATACACCTATTAAAGAGAATTTTACTGATCTTCAAATGTTTCCTTTATTTTTCTGTTTTTTTTTTCATAGTTCCGGACTTCAACTGATCCTCTTAGTCATCTTCGTTACACAACTGCACAATATTTGTTATTTTGAAGCTGTCTGCTAATTTCCCTCTGTGTAGCAAGATTTGGAGAATAATCCACAGTGGATAAAAAAAAATTATCATCGTCATTAAAATAATTTTGGGATGTGAATCAACAATCAACATTTTTTGTTTGTCTGCATTATTGTTGTTGTGGTGGTGATTTTAGTGGTGGTAATTTTGGTGATGGCAGAAATTTTGAGGGGTGGTGCTGCTGATTTCGGTGGGTAGTGATGGTAGGGGTGATGATGGTGATTTTGATGGGTAATGGTGCTGAATTTGGTGGGTGGTAGTGATTTTGATGGGTAGATGTGATGGTGGTGGTGATTTTGATGGGTGGTGGTGGTGATGGTGATTTTGATGGGTGGGTAGTGGTGGTGACTTTGATGGATGGGTGGTGGTGGTGATTTTGATGGGTAATGGTGTTGATTTTGGTGGGTGGTAGTGGTGATGGTGGTGGTGATTTTGATGGGTGGGTGGTGATGGTGGTAGTGGTGATAGTGCCTGCTCCTGGCCTGTGTTGTGTTAGCCTTGAGCAATATCGATGAAATATTTCCCAATTAGCTCTCAGATTAATGGTCCACATCGCGTTATATCACGACCCATGATAAATGTGGTCAGTGTTTGGTTAATTGTCACAGCGTTTAGCCAACTGTTTCAAAGAATGGTTCTTATCTAGCCTCGGCCAGATGACCTAACACTCCAGCTGCGGGTCATCACATGACCCACACTCGTCCTATTTCCTGACAAACCTTACCTAACCTACCTGCTTTTTCCTGCTTCCTGACGTGAAAACTCTTCTTATACGGAGGACTCGAACTCCCGGCGAAGCAATTCTATATCTGCTAGGCTAGTTTCAGGACTGCTAGAACTTAGGACAGCTGGACTGAGTGTTAGTAGGACTAACCATACCACGGGTGGGGTTATGTTAGTAGGACTAACCATACCACGGGTGGGGTTATGTTAGTAGGACTAACCATACCACTAGTGGGGTTATGTTAGTAGGACTAACCATACCACGGGTGGGGTTATGTTAGTAGGACTAACCATACCACGGGTGGGGTTATGTTAGTAGGACTGCCTGGACTTAGGACTGCTGGACTGATAGTTTCAGGCCTTAGGACTGCTGGGCAGATAGTTTTAGGCTGATAGTTTTAGTACTGCTAGAGCTTATCACTGCTAGGCTGATAGTTGCAGGACTGCTAGGACTTAGGACTACTATACTGTTAATTTTAGGACTGATAGGACTTGGGACTACTGGGTTCATAGTTTTAGAAATGCTAGGACTTAAGCCTACTGGAGTGCTAGGGTGCTTATTGTAGGACTGACTGACCACTGGTTCTCCGCTAATATATTAAGTATGACGTCAGTACATTACGTTAATACTTTCAGTTTGACGTCAGTATATTCTCTTATGGAAATTGACGTGTTTACATGCGTCAGTTTCTGAACGTTCTAAAGAGAGACCAAACTGGAATGTTAGTTACTTGAGGTTAGGTTGAATTTGAAAAAAAAAAAAAAAAGATTTACGTCTCTTTAACCATTAATAAATATCTATACGAAAACGAGAAAAAAACGTAGGCGGTACAGCATGCAGTTTAAGACGTTTTTGACATTTGAAATTGTTGATGCAATATACATAAGAATAACAATGTTATATTTTATTGAAACCCATAAACTATAATTTTAAATCTAAGTTCCTCTCTAAATGGCATATTTTTTTTGGGCTACTTTTCGCTCTCTGTTGTGTCCCTGGATGTGTTGTGTCCCTGGATGTGTTGTGTCCCTGGATGTGTTGTCTCCCTGGATGTGTTGTGTCCCTGGATGTGTTGTGTCCCTGGATGTGTTGTGTCCCTGGATGTGTTGTGTCCCTGGATGTGTTGTCTCCCTGGATGTGTTGTCTCCTGGATGTGTTGTGTCCCTGGATGTGTTGTGTCCTGGATGTGTTGTGTCCTGGATGTGTTGTGTCCCTGGATGTGTTGTGTCCCTGGATGTGTTGTGTCCCTGGATGTGTTGTGTCCCTGGATGTGTTGTGTCCCTGGATGTGTTGTGTCCCTGGATGTGTTGTGTCCCTGGATGTGTTGTGTCCCTGGATGTGTTGTGTCCCTGGATGTGTTGTGTCCCTGGATGTGTTGTGTCCCTGGATGTGTTGTGTCCCTGGATGTGTTGTGTCCCTGGATGTGTTGTGTCCCTGGATGTGTTGTGTCCCTGGATGTGTTGTGTCCCTGGATGTGTTGTGTCCCTGGATGTGTTGTGTCCCTGGATGTGTTGTGTCCCTGGATGTGTTGTGTCCCTGGATGTGTTGTGTCCCTGGATGTGTTGTGTCCCTGGATGTGTTGTGTCCCTGGATGTGTTGTGTCCCTGGAGCTAAATACTGTCACAGTAGAAGCCAGTTTTATGTCTTTGCTGCACGTAGGTGGCGCTGCAGCACGCTACCAGCGGGAGCTCATTATCAAGAGCCCAGCGTTAAGCTATCAATATGGCAGCTCATTATCAAGAGCCCAGCGTTAACCTATCAACATGGCAGCTCATTATCAAGAGCCCAGTGTTAAGCTATCAACATGACAAATGCTGCTACAAATCCAAGTTGGTCGTAAAGACTGAAGTTAATGGTACGTGGAGTGAGTGAGATAGCCAAGTGAAAGGCTCGTCCTTTAACGTAGACAGGTTACAATGTTCCTGTGAGAGGTTAACTAGCCGTCTGCCACACTAGGATAGCCTTCCTCTATCACAATTATTATTGGCTGTACCGTCTGGCTTGCCACTTGAACGATGCCAAGATTTGCCTTAATGGTGAGTGTAAATCCGGGTGATTGGTTCCTTATCTCCTCCATTTGGTCACAGTTCTCTTCTGAGTTGAAGGAGATTAGTTAGACCAATTCATAAACTACAATCAGTCTGGATTAGCAACAGAGGGATTGAGCGATATTGTGCTCATCAGTATTTGTGTATATTCTTCTTGTAAACGAATAGCTGAGAGCAGACACATGGTAGTTTATACTCGCTTATAGCATAGAAACATTATATTTATGTGATGTTTTATCTGACTCCCGGATAGATGGCCGACGGACATTTGGCCGACGGATATTTGGCCGACAGACATTTCACCGACGGACATTTCACCGAACGGACGAAATGGCATTCATCACTTAACCTAACATAATTTTCCGTTCGGTGAAATGTCCGTTCGGCCAAGTGTCCGTCGGTCATTTGTCCAGCCACGGTTTCACCCACTGGGGTAAAACGTCGTTTAAATAAAGGATTTCACGACTGTCCGGTAAGTCGTCTTATGAGGGATGTTCATCTTCAGTTACTGAGAAAGGTTGAAGTCCCCTCAGCTGTACTCTCTGGAACGCAGGCGAGAAAGATGCATCATAATATACACTTGGAAAATGCTAGAGGGACTAATACCAAATTTGCAGACGGAAATCACTTTCTACGAAAACAAGACTCGGCAGGCGGTGCAACATCCCCCCAATGAAAAGCATGGTGCCATGAGTACACTAAGAGATAACACAATAAGTGTCAGAGGCTCAAGACTGTTCAACTGCCTCCCAGAATACATAAGGGGGATTACCAATAGACTCTTGGCTGTCTTCAACAAGGCGCTGGACAGACACTTGAAGTCAGTATCTGACCAGCCGGGCTGTGGTTCGTACGTTGGATTACGAGCGGACGTTAGTAACAGCCTGGTTGATAGGGCCCTGATCCACCGCGACCTGGTCATGGACTGAGCCGCGGGGGCGTTGACCCCTGAATACCAACCAGGTATACTCCAGGTATACTCCATCTCACCTCATGTAGTCAGGTGCAATCAATAAGCAAAATAATTGACTGTCCTCTTCTGCCGTCAACAACAGGCGGCGTCACAGTCTCCTTCCACAGACTGCTGAAAACCCCGCAGGATCCAGCCATCTCCAGCACTTACTTGTATATAACCACAAACACGATCAATAACAATCACAGAAGGCTGCAACTATCACCTAGACAATCTTCGGTAACAGACGCATCAGAACAATGGGAGGCTACAACAATCACAGGACACCATTCTCGCACAAACATTCCATTATAAACAACCACAGAATACAGCAGCACTCAACATACTCTCCTACCACAGGCATTTCAGAAATAAGTTACAGTAAGCTGCAGAAATAACCATCACACTCCTACGAGAGGTACATCAACAAAAAAGTCACACAAGGCTACAGTAATCACACCAACTTGCTATATTTCAACACATAATAACAAGATCTCTGGGAAACAAACACTTGACGATGAAGAGAGCAAGGATAGACTGTTTGGCTTATCTAAACTGTCTCATCTAGCACTGCAGTTGGAGTCGCCTCCCGGCCCAACTGTAGCCACTATCACACCTGTAATCAAGCGTGGATTCACACACAAACAATGTTCACTCTGTCATCGCTAATATTGATAAGAATATGCAGAGAGAGACGCCAGTGTCGGCGATTTTCAGAGGAAGAGTCGCAGAGGAAACTACACTCCTTAATTTGCGTTAAAAACCACAGAAGACAGGATACACACACACACACACACACACACACACACACACACATATATATATATATATATATATATATATTGTGTGTGTGTGTGTGTTGTGTGTATCCTGTCTTCTGTGGTTTCATTATTATATATATATATATATATATATATATATATATATATATATATATATATATATATATATATATATATATATATATATATATATATATATATATATATATGTCGTGCCGATTAGGTAAAACTTGCGATTTTGGCTTAAATAGCAACGCTCACCTTGCCATATAAGACAAGTGAAAATTTGTGTATGCAATAATTTCGCCAAAATCATTCTGAACATAACGAAATAAATATATTTCATGGTGTTTGTTTATTATTAAATTAATGTTAACGTATCTAAAATATATTAAGTTAGGTTAGGCTAAATTAAATTGCGCTTGTTGTAATAAGGTTAGGTAGGTTTTCAAAGTTTCTCTTGGTACAAAATTATAATTTCTTACATTAACATAAATGAAAAAAATATATCTTTAAACGTATAAGAGAAAATTTTAGAAAGGACTTAATTTTAGATGAGTTCTTGCTAATTGACCAGTTTTACCTAATGGCAGACATATATATATATATATATATATATATATATATATATATATATATATATATATATATATATATATATATATATATATATATATATATATATATAAATGCTAGGAATTCGCAAGAGCAGAAGAAATATTCACACAAACACTGATCTCTGGCCGACGGAGACTCGAACCTACGAACCTCATGACAAGGTAAGCAGTGCTTTACCGACCGTAAGGCAGGGTGACCCAAAAAGAAATAAAATCCCCAAAAATAAATTACTTTCATCATTATTCAACACTTTCACCACACTCATACATAAACACTGTATTTGCAGAGGAGCTCAGATACCACAGTTTAGAAGTTCCTCCAAACTGCCAATATCCCAAACCCCTCCTTTAAAGTGAAGGCACTGTACTTCCCATTTCCAGGACTCAAGTCCAACTAAATCAAATAACTGGTTTCCCTGAATCCCTTCACAAAATTGTACCCTGATAACACTCCAACAGCTCGTCAGGTCCCAAAAACCATTCGTCTCCATTCACTCCTATCTAACATGCTCACACATGCTTGCTGGAAATCCAAGCCTCTCGCCCACAAAATCTCTTTTACCCCTTCCCTCCAACCTTTTCGAGGACGACCCTTACCCCGCCTTCCTTCCCCTACAGATTTATATGCTTTCCAAGGCATTCTACTTTGAACCATTCTCTCTAAATGACCAAACCACCTCAACAACCTCTCTTCAGCCATCTGACAAATACTTTTAGTAACTCCACACCTACTCCTAATTTCCACACTCCGAATTTTCTGCATAATATTTATATCACACATTGCCCTTAGACAGGACATCTCCACTGCCTCCAGCCGCCTCCTCGCTGCAGCATTTACAACCCAAGCTTCACACCCATATAAGAGTGTTGGTACCACTATACTTTCGTACATTTCCTTCTTTGCCTCCATGGATAACGTTTTTTGTCTCCACAGATACCTCAACGCACCACTCACCTTTTTTCCTTCATCATTTCTGTAGTTAACCTCATCCTTCATAAACCCATCCGCTGACAAGTCAACTCCCAAATATCTGAAAACATTCACTTCTTCCATAATCCCTATCTCGAAAGTGATATCCAATTTTTCTTTATTTAAAACGTTTGATACCTTCATCACCTTACTCTTATCTATGTTCACTTTCAACTTTCTACCTTTACACGCCCTCTCAAACTCGTCCACTAACCTTTGCAACTTTTCTTTAGAATCTCCCATAAGCACAGTATCATCAGCAAAAAGTAACTGTGTCAACTCCATTTTGCATTTGATTCCCCATAATTTAATCCCACCCCTCTCCCCAACACCCTAGCATTTACTTCTTTTACAACCCCATCTATAAATATATTAAACAACCATGGTGACATTACACATCCCTGTCTAAGACCTACTTTAACCGGGAAGTAATCTCTCTCTCTCACACACACTCTAACCTGATCCTCACTATCCTCATAAAAACTCTTTACCGCATTCAGTAACTTACTACCTATTCCATACACTTGCAACATTTGCCACATTGCTCCCCTATCCACTCTATCATATGCCTTTTCTAAATCCATAAATGCAATGAAAACTTCCCTACCTTTATTTAAATACTGTTCACATATATGCTTCACTGTAAACACTTGATCTACACATCCCCTTCCCACTCTAAAGCCTCCTTGCTCATCTGCAATCCTACTCTCTATCTTACCTATAATTCTTTCAATAATAACCCTATCGTACACTTTACCTGGTATACTCAGTAAACTTATTCCCCTATAATTCTTACAATGTCTTTTATCCCCCTTCCCTTTATATAACGGAACTATACATGCTCTCTGCCAATCCCTAGGTACCTTCCCCTCTTTCATACATTTATTAAACAAAAATACCAACCACTCCAACAATAAATCATCCCTGCTTTTAACATTTCTGTCATGACCCGTCAGTCTCAGCTGCTTTACCCGCTTTCATTCTATGTAATGCCTCACGCACCTCCAAATCACTCACCTCATACTCTTCTTCACTCCTAAATGATGTTATACCTCCCTTGCCAGTGCATGAAATTACCGCCTCCCATTTTATATCCACATTTAAAAGTTCCTCAAAATATTCCCGCCATCTACCCAATACCTCCAGCTCCCCATCTACTAATTCCCCTACTCTGTTTTTAACTGACAAATCCATCCGCTCCCTAGGCTTTCTTAACTTGTTCATCTCACTCCAAAAAAATTTCTTGTTTTCAGCAAAATTTCTTGACAGAGCCTCTCCCATTTTTCATCGCTCTCTTTTGCACTCTCTCACCACTCTCTTCACCTTTCTTTTACTCTCCATATACTCTGCTCTTCTATTAACACTTCTGTTTTGTAAAAACCTCTAAAAAGCTACCTTTTTCTCTTATATCACACCCTTTACTTTTTCATTCCACCACTCACTCCTTTTTCCTCCTGCACCCACCCTCATATAGCCACAAACTTCTGCCCCACATTCTAATACTGCATTTTTAAGACTATCCCAACTCTCTTCAACCCCCACTACTCATACTTGCACTAGCCCACCTTTCTGCCAATAGTTGTTTATATCTCACCTTAACTTCCTCCTCCCTTAGTTTATACACTTTTACCTATCTCTTACTTGCTGTTGCCATTTTCTTTTTGTCCCATCTACCTTTTACTCTAACTGTAGCTACAACCAAATAATGATCTGATATATCTGTTGCCCCTCTATAAACATGTACATCCTGAAGCCTACCCATCAACCTTTTATCCACCAATACATAATCTAACAAACTACTTTCATTACGTGCTATATCATACCTTGTATATTTATTTATCCTCTTTTTCATAAAATATTTATTACTTATTACCAAACCTCTTTCAATACATAGCTCAATTAAAGGTTCCCCATTTTCATTTGCCCCTGGCATCCCAAATTTACCTACTACTCCCTCCACAACATTTTTACCCACTTTAGCATTAAGATCCCCGACCACAAGTACTCCCTCACTTGGTTCAAAACTCCCCACGCACTCAAAGAACAGGCACAGTACCTTACCCCCTCCAGGACTCAAGCCCGGCTAACTGATTTTTCATAAATGTTACTTTGTTCACATTCCAACAGCATGTCAAATCATAAAAACCATTTTCCTCCACTCACTCCTTTCTAGCATGCTTACGCACGCTTGCAGGAAGTCTAAACCCCTCGCATACAAAACCACATTTGCCACTCCTCCCTCCAACATTTCCTAGGACGACCACTACCCACTACAGATTTATACACCTTCTAAGTCAATCCATTTCGTTCCATCCCCTCTAAATGCCCGAACCACCTCAGCCCTCTGGATAATATTTTTAGATACCCCACACCTCCTTCTCATCTTCAAGCTACAGATTCACTGCATAATATTCACACCACAATTTACCCTCAGACATATTTCCACTTCTCATTTTTGCAGCATTCACCGCCCATTCTTCACACCCATATATGAGTGTTAGTACTCTTATACATTCCTCTTTTTGCTTCCATAGATAACGTTCTTTGTCTCCACAAACTCCTCAGTGCACCACTCACCTTCTCCCCATATTAATTTTATAGGTCACCTCGTCTTTCATAAACCCATCTGCTGACAAGTCCACTCCCAGATATCTAAATACATTCTCCTCCTCCATATTCCCTCCCTCCAATCTGATATCCAATCTTTCATTTCCAAATTTTTTTGTTATCCTCATCACCTTGCTCTTTCCTATGTTCACTTTAAATTTCCTTCATTTACATACCCTCCCATACTCGCTCACCAACCCCTGCAACTTCGCTTCAGAATCTCCCAAAAGCACAGTATCATCAGCAAAGAGCAATTGTAAAGACTGTTGCCAACACCCGAGCATTTCCTTTTCTTACAACTCCGTCTATAAATATATTAAACAACCATGGTAACGTCACACATCCCTGTCTAAGGTTTACTTTTACTAGGAAATATTCTTCTCTGCCATATACTCTTAACTACTTTCAGTAACCTACCATCTATTCTATACACTTGCAACATCTGCCACATTGCTTCACTTTCCACCCTATCATATGCCCTTTCCAAATCCATAAATGCAACGAAAATCTCTTTTCCCTTATCCAAATACTGTTCACTTATTTGCTTTTCTGCAAACACTTGTTTTACACATTCTCTTCCCTTCCTTTGGCCTCCTTACTCATCTACGATACTGCTCTCCGTCTTACTCTTAATCTTTTCAGTGATACCTCTACCATACACTTTACCAGGTATGCTCAACAGACTTATTTCCCTATAATTTTTACAATCTCTTTTGTCGCCTTTTCCTTTAAACATCTTTGTGTTGATTCCATCAGTCCCAGCTGCTTTCACAACTCTCGTAACCTCTTTTTCTCTCCATATACTCTCCCCCCTTATATCACTTCTAGTTTGTTAAAACCTCTCATATGCTAACTTTTTCTCTCTTACTACTTTCTTTTCCTCATCATTCCGCCAATCGCTCTTCTTCCCTCCTGCACCCACCCTCCTATATCCACAAACTTCTGCTGAACACTGTAACACTGTATTTTTAAATGTAGCTCATACCTCGTCAACTTCATTGCATATACTCTCACTAGCCCATCTTTCTTCCAATAGTTGCTTTTATCTTACCATGACTGTCTCCTCATTTATATTATAAACTTTCACCTCTCCCTTACTTTCTGATGCAGTGCTCCTCTTTGTTAGTATTGACTGACTCCACTACTACTACGATTACCACCACCACTACTACTATGATTACTACCACCACTATTACTCCACCACTTTCTCTTGTTCCCGCCCCTCTCGGCTGCCTATATAAACTCCCGCCCTACCTTCGTTTTGTGAGTGTGACTTTGTAAATGGACGAAGTCGGACCGAAACGTCGTCGTAAGCTCCTCTCTTCCATATGCGGGTTATTTGTGTACTCTCACGGTAGCTATAACTAAAAAAACATCTAATGTATATCTGTTTCCCCCTATAAACCTGCACATCCTGAAGTCTACCCATCAACCCTTTATCCACCAATACATAGTCCAACAAACTACTTTCATTACACCTTGTATCATATCTCGTATACTTATTTATTCTCTTGTTTTTCTTAGAATATGTATTACCTATTACGAAACCTCTATCTATACAAAGTTCACTCAAAGGCCTCCATTATCATTCACACTTGGCACCCCAAGCTTACCTACCACACCCTATAGAACGTTCCTCCCACTTTAGCATTCACGTCCCCTACCACAATTACTCTCTCACTTGAGTTCAAAACTCCCTAAACACTCACTTAACCCACTCTGGTGTTGTATAAGGAACCCACTTTGGTGTTGTGTAGGGAATCCAGTAGGGAACCCACTCTTGTGTAGTGTATGGAACCCACTCTGGTGTTGTGTAGGGAACCCACTCTGGTGTTGTGTAGGGAACCCACTCTGGTGTTGTGTAGGGAACCCACTCTGGTGTTGTGTAGGGAATCCATTCTCGTGTTGTCTAGGGAACCCACTGTGGTGTTGTGTAGGGAACCCACTCTGGTGTTGTGTAAGGAACCGACTCTGGTGATGTGCAGGGAACCCACTCTGGTGTTGTGTAGGGAACCTACTCTGGTGTTGTGAAAGGAACCCTCTGTGGTGTTGTGTAGGGAACCGACTCTGGTATTGTGTAGGGAACCCACTCTGGTGTTGAGTAGTTAACCCACTCTGGTGTTGACTAGTTAACCCACTCTGGTGTTGAGTAGTTAACCCACTCTGGTGTTGTATAAGGAACCCACTTTGGTGTTGTTGTATGCTTACGTTTGATTCATATAATTACGTGTGTTGCTACATTTATTCGTGTATATGTAGGTCTGATGGTGAATATTCAGATTGTATATGTGGAAATTCTGAAGTGTTTGTACATATATATATATATATATATATATATATATATATATATATATATATATATATATATATATATATATATATATATATATATATAATATTTTAGATGGGGTTGTAAAAGAAGTAAATGCTAGGGTGTTGGGGAGAGGGGGGATTAAATTTTGGAGAATTAAATGCAAAATGGGAGTTGACACAGTTACTTTTTGCTGATGATACTGTGCTTATGGGAGATTCTAAAGAAAAGTTGCAAAGGTTAGTGGACGAGTTTGGGAGAGTGTGTAAAGGTAGAAAGTTAAAAGTGAACATAGATAAGAGTAAGGTGATGCGGGTATCAAACGATTTAAATAAAAAAATTGGATATCACATTGGAGAGAGGGATTATGGAAGAAGTAAATGTTTTCAGATATTTAGGAGTTGACGTGTCAGCGGATGGGTTTATGAAGGATGAGGTTAACCATAGAATTGATGAAGGAAAAAAGATGAGTGGTGCGTTGAGGTATCTGTGGAGACAAAAAACGTTATCCATGGGGGCAAAGAAGGGAATGTACGAAAGTATAGTTGTACCAACACTCTTATATGGGTGTGAAGCATGGGTTGCAAATGCTGCAGCGAGGAGGAGGCTGGAGGCAGTGGAGATGTCCTGTCTAAGGGCAATGTGTGGTGTAAATATTATGCAGAAAATTCGGAATGTGGAAATTAGGAGAAGGTGTGGAGTTACTAAAAGTATTTGTCAGAGGGCTGAAGAGGGGTTGTTGAGGTGGTTTGGTCATTTAGAGAGAATGGATCAAAGTAGAATGACTTGGAGAGCGTATAAATCTGTAGGGAAGGAAGGCGGGGTAGGGGTCGTCCTAGAAAAGGTTGGAGGGAAGGGGTAAAGGAGGTATTGTGGGCGAGGGCTTGGACTTCCAGCAAGCATGTGTGAGCGTGTTAGATAGGAGTGAATGGAGACGAATGGTTTTGGGACATGACGATCTGTTGGAGTGTGAGCAGGGTAACATTGTGTGAAGGGATTCAGGAAACCAGTTAATTGATTTAGTTGGACTTGAGTCCTGGAAATGGGAAGTACAATGCCTGCACTTTAAAGGAGGGGTCTGGGATAGTGACAGCTGGGAGGGACAATTCTCAGCTGTCGTATCTGAGCTCCTCTGCAAAGACAGTGATTATGTATGTGTGTGGTGATAGTGTTGAATGATGATGAAAGTATTTTCTTTTTGGGGATTTTCTTTCTTTTTGGGTCACCCTGCCTCGGTGGGAGACGGCCGACTTGTTGAAAAAAAAAAAAAAATATATATATATACATACACACACACACACACAGTATAATGCAGAACCAACAGACGAATAATAAGAAAAAAGATAACTGATAACAATTAATTACAGTTTCCATGTATGGAACTTGAAGGTTTACTCATGGATACTAATTTATATTTCGGAAAACGTTGAAAATACACTCACACAGCTAAATAATCGAATAAATTAAAAATTAATATGGATGTAATATGAAATATAAATAGAAGTCTCAATTTTTTACTAAGTGGCCAGGGCTTGGTGGGCTAACTGGGTGGGTGACGTCTCTCATCTAGGTAGTCTACGGTCGTGGCTGTCCAGGAGGATGTTATTACTGGGCGCAGATTTCTGCGTGTCCTCCCCAGTAATAACATCTAACTGTTCTCGTTGTTCTGTTGGGTTGCTGTCTTGTCCTTCGGTTGTTGTCCTGTCCCTGTGGTGTGTTGTTGTCTGGTCCTTGTGTTGTTGTCCTATCCTTGAGTTGTTGTCCTATCCTTGTGTTGTTGTCCTATCCTTGTGTTGTTGTCCTATCCTTGAGTTGTTGTCCTATCCTTGTGTTGTTGTCCTATCCTTGTGTTGTTGTCCTATTCTTGTGTTGTTGTCCTGTCCTTTGGTTGTTGTCTAATCCTTGTGTTGGTGACCTCAGGGAAGTGGTGAATGGTGAATATCTGAGGGGACAAGGATGGACACCTGAAGCCATGGACCTGAGTGAGACATTCATAACTTAATCATCTTCCCTTTCAGAACTTCAAGAACTTCGAAACCTTTGAGAACTTCAAGATCTTCAAGAACATCAACACATTCACCCTTCACCACCAGTCCATCACCCTCACCACCAGTCCATCACCCTCACCACCAGTCCATCACCCTCACCACCAGTCCTTCACCCTAATCACCAGTACATCATCATCACCACCACCCATCACCATCACCACCAGTCCATCACTAACACCAAAACCCATCACCCTCACCACCAGTCCATCCCCGACACCAAATGCCCACCCTCACCACCAGTGCATCACCCTCACCACCAGTCTGTCACCCTAACCACCAGTCCATCATCATCACCACCACCCATCACCATCACCACCAGTCCATCACTAACACCAAAACCCATCACCCTCAATACCAGTCCATCACCGACACGAAATGTCCACCCTCACCACCAGTCCATCACCCTCACCAACAGTCTGTCACCCTCACGACCAGTCCATCACCACCAACCATCACCATCACCGTCACCACCGTCCAACGCCCTCACCACCAGTTCATTATCCTCACCACCAGTCCATCACCGTCACCACTAGGCCATCACCGTCATCACCAGTCCATCACCCTCACAACCAGTCCATCACACTCACCACCAGTTAGTCACTCTCACGACCAGTCCTTCACAATCGTCAGTCGTTCATCACAATCGTCAGTAGTTTATAACAATCGTCATTCGATTATCAGAATTAACAGTCGTTCATAACAAGCATCAGTCATTCATCAAAATCGTCAATCGTTCATCACAAGCGTCAATCGTTCATCACAATCGTCAGTCGTTCATCACATCGTCAGTCGTTCATCACAATCGTCATAGGTACATCGCTCTCACCACCAATCCAGCACCCACCAACAATCCATCACACTCACCACCAGTCCATCACCCTCAC
>WNWK01044213.1:0-15188 GCA_009830355.1 Cherax destructor | reverse complement strand
TAAAAGCCCCCCCGGGTTTTATCATGGTGTTAATTCCTGCTGGAAACACCTTATTGCCTTACCAGGTGACACTAACGAGGGCGGAGGTCAGGTAACGCTAGGTCAGGTGTCGTCGGCACGGCGAGGCAGTGTAAACAGTGTGTCAGCTGGCCACCAGGGACAGTTGTTAACAGGCAGTGCAGCTCTGACGTGATATAGCCCACTGTGTGGGCGAAACGTCAACAAAGGATCACATTATACTGCTTATGCGCTTATTTGTCCAGGCAGTGCAGCGCTTGAAGTACGGGAGGTAATCAGGTTTGACCCAAGGAAGGGGAGGTAGCTCCACATCCCTGAATCAAGAGCCCTTCCCAAGCGTCAAGGTACCCCTCACTCCCTCCTTCACTGTGAAGGATGTCTAACTTCGTGGTCTTTCATTGTTTTACTCTGATCTGAGCAAATTGTGAAGATGCTCCAAATACGAGGTTACATACAGAGAGAGGTGTATGTATGTGTATATACACAGGTGTATGTCTCAGTGTATATGTGCCAAGGTGTATGTATATACACAGAGGTGTGTCTCAATGGTATTTCTCTGTATATACACCAAGTGGTGTATTTCTCTGTATATACACCAAGTGGTGTATTTCTCTGTATATACACCAAGTGGTGTATTTCTCTGTATATACACCAAGTGGTGTATTTCTCTGTATATACACCAAGTGGTGTATTTCTCTGTATATACACCAAGTGGTGTATTTCTCTGTATATACACCAAGTGGTGTATTTCTCTGTATATACACCAAGTGGTGTATTTCTCTGTATATACACCAAGTGGTGTATTTCTCTGTATATACACCAAGTGGTGTATTTCTCTGTATATACACCAAGTGGTGTATTTCTCTGTATATACACCGGACTTGAGTTCTGGAGATGGGAAGTACAGTGCCGGCACTCTGAAGGAGGGGTGTTAATGTTGCAGTTTTATAACTGTAGTGTAAAGCACCCTTCTGGCAAGACAGTGATGGAGTGAATGATGATGAAAGTTTTTCTTTTTCGGGCCACCCTGCCTTGGTGGGAATCGGCCGATGTGTTAATAAAAAAAAAATACACCAAGTGGTGTATTTCTCTGTATATACACCAAGTGGTGTATTTCTCTGTATATACACCAAGTGGTGTATTTCTCTGTATATACACCAAGTGGTGTATTTCTCTGTATATACACCAAGTGGTGTATTTCTCTGTATATACACCAAGTGGTGTATTTCTCTGTATATACACCAAGTGGTGTATTTCTCTGTATATACACCAAGTGGTGTATTTCTCTGTATATACACCGAGTGGTGTATTTCTCTGTATATACACCGAGTGGTGTATTTCTCTGTATATACACCAAGTGGTGTATTTCTCTGTATATACACCGAGTGGTGTATTTCTCTGTATATACACCAAGTGGTGTATTTCTCTGTATATACACCAAGTAGTGCATTTCTCTGTATATACACCAAGTGGTGTATTTCTCTGTATATACACCAAGTGGTGTATTTCTCTGTATATACACCAAGTGGTGTATTTCTGTATATACACTGAGTGGTGTATATTTCAGTGTATATACACCAAGTGGTGTATATCTCAAGTGTATATACACCAAGTGGTGTATTTCTCTGTATATACACCGAGTGGTGTATATCTCAGTGTATATACACCAAGTGGTGTATTTCTCTGTATATACACTGAGTGGTGTATATCTCAGTGTATATACACCGAGTGGTGTATATATCAGTGTATATACACCGAGTGGTGTATATCTCAGTGTATATACACCGAGTGGTGTATATCTCTGTGTATATACACCGAGTGGTGTATATCTGTGTATATACACTGAGTGGTGTATATCTCAGTGTATATACACCGAGGGGTGTATATCTCAGTGTATAAACACCGAGTGGTGTATATCTGTGTATATACACTGAGTGGTGTATATCTCAGTGTATATACACCGAGTGGTGTATATCTCAGTGTATATACACCGAGTGGTGTATGTGTATATAAACCGAGTGGTGTATATCTCAGTGTATATACACCGAGTGGTGTATATCTCAGTGTATATACACCGAGTGGTGTATATCTCAGTGTATATACACCGAGTGGTGTATATCTCAGTGTATATACACCGAGTGGTGTATATCTCAGTGTATATACACCGAGTGGTGTATATCTCAGTGTATATACAGTGGTGTATATCTCAGTGTATATACAGTGGTGTATATCTCAGTGTATATACACCGAGTGGTGTATATCTCAGTGTATATACACCGAGTGGTGTATATCTCAGTGTATATACACCGAGTGGTGTATATCTCAGTGTATATACACCGAGTGGTGTATATCTCAGTGTATATACACCGAGTGGTGTATATCTCAGTGTATATACACCGAGTGGTGTATATCTCAGTGATATACACGAGTGGTGTATATCTCAGTGTATATACACCGAGTGGTGTATATCTCAGTGTATATACACCGAGTGGTGTATATCTCAGTGTATATACACCGAGTGGTGTATATCTCAGTGTATATACACCGAGTGGTGTATATCTCAGTGTATATACACCGAGTGGTGTATATCTCAGTGTATATACACCGAGTGGTGTATATCTCAGTGTATATACACTGAGTGTATATCTGTGTATATACACGAGTGTATATCCAGTGTATATACACTGAGTGGTGTATATCTATGTTAACTGAGTGGTGTATATACACTGAGTGGTGTATATACACTGAGTGGTGTATATACACTGAGTGGTGTATATACACTGAGTGGTGTATATACACTGAGTGGTGTATATACACTGAGTGGTGTATATACACTGAGTGGTGTATATACACTGAGTGGTGTATATACACTGAGTGGTGTATATACACTGAGTGGTGTATATACACTGAGTGGTGTATATACACTGAGTGGTGTATATACACTGAGTGGTGTATATACACTGAGTGGTGTATATACACTGAGTGGTGTATATACACTGAGTGGTGTATATACACTGAGTGGTGTATATACACTGAGTGGTGTCATATACACTGAGTGGTGTATATACACTGAGTGGTGTATATACACTGAGTGGTGTATATATATCACTGAGTGGTGTATATCTCAGTGTATATACACTGAGTGGTGTATATCTGTGTATATACACTGAGTGGTGTATATACACTGAGTGGTGTATATACACTGAGTGGTGTATATACACTGAGTGGTGTATATCAGTGTATATACACTGAGTGGTGTATATCTCAGTGTATATACACTGAGTGGTGTATATCTCAGTGTATATACACTGAGTGGTGTATATCTCAGTGTATATACACTGAGTGGTGTATATCTCAGTGTATATACACCAAGTGGTGAATTTCTCTGTATATACATAGTGGTGTATATCTCAGTGTATATACACTGAGCTGTGTATATTTCAATGTTTTTACAGTGAGTTTACACTTCAAATCCCTTTTTCAGTGAGTAAAGTATTCTTGTCTGGTGGTGAAAGGTGTAGTTGATAGGCTTTAAACCCCTCCACTTTTCCCCACGATGACCAACCAACCGGCCATACCTCAGGTCCCACTAGTGACCAGGACCACTTAACCACTTCAAACTTATAAGCAGAAAGCCTTGGAGTGGTTGATGGCCTGGTCATTATTATTATAATAAAAAAGAAGCGCTAAGCCTACAAGGGTGGGCTGGTCATAAGTACTATTGTACTGCCTGACTTCGAATTCTGTCCCACCAACACTTGTTGACAATACACAAACAATTATACGGTCAGCTGGTTGGTTGGTTATTTTCAAAGCCTATCACCTACACTACGGTTCGAATCGATTTCATTTTTCAAATTTGCACCAACAGGGAGGGACGGGGAGACAGGAAGTCAAACAAACATTTTAAGAAACTCTTTTATTACATATTTTTAGAGACTCTGAAGAAACAAGATGTACACAGTCGTGGAAGACCCAAGTCCTCCCAGAACTAGTGCAGTGTTGGACGTGGCGGTGGGTACATCTGCCATGTTAGTGTTGTCCTTACGTTCAAATTATAAACTTTATAAGTTTCTTTTAGGTGAGGGACTGAAGGAAGTGGAGTTGGTTGACTTTCACCACTGGACACGTTTACTTTTGCCTTTTCACAGTCATTACCAGTGGTAATTAATGAAGGAAGCCTTTGGACTGGACACCACTTAAATCTCCCTCTTACTCTTCCCTCGGTCTTGATCAAGTAGAGAAAGACGTCTTTGTAGTTGGAGTCCCTGTGCAGTGACTGGTGACCGTGTAAGTCTTTACCAACGACGTCCAGTACGTGAAAAACCAACCACTACATCTTTTATAAGGACAAGGAACCGTTGCTTCTCCTTAGGACTTCACGTGCAGTACGTGTTTACGACTTTCCGTGTTCTGTATTCTTGACTCCACCTCCACGTCAGTCATATCACAATCTGACTCCACCTCCACGTCAGTCATATCACAGTCTGACTAGTTCATACATTCATACTCTACACTGTATTATGTACACAACGGAAGAACACATCCGCCTGGCCTTAAATATTAAACAAATTAGATACAAGCTTCACAGCGACTCTGTTAACAGTGACAGCAACTAACAGGTTAGTGATCACCATTAACAGTGACAGCAGCTAACAGGTTAGTGATCACCATTAACAGTGACTGTTAACAGTAGTCACTGTTGATCACGTCTCAACACTCAGCTCTGACAAGGGAGTGTGGCTGCCGAGCGGTTAAATTCTCTTACTGGCTTTCCTATAACTTTCCTATACAAGTCTGCATAAAGTGTCCTATCTTCCTATAAGCCATATATCGTTTATAATACAGATAAATCTCAATGCCACTTTAATCTTATATACAATATATAACGTTTTATAATACAATACTGGAGTGTGGGCAACCACAACACCGCCTCTCACACAGCTATTTTTTTTATATTTTTTTTAAATCGAGGAATTTACAAAGATCATCCAGACAATTTAAAGAAAAATTACAAAATTTAACCATCATTTTCACTAAAATTTTGATCAGTATTTTATACAAAATTCAAACTCTTGGTATTCTGTACAAAATTCTGACCAGCATTTGGGCATTTTGTATAAATATTATTTGTTTAATAGGAAACGGAAAATTTCTTGGGTATAAATCGGTGTGAAAATTGACTCTCAGGCCTCAGACTCACTATAGTCACTCAACACTATACACAGTCACTCAACACTATACACAGTCACTCAACACTATACACAGTCACTCAACACTATACACAGTCACTCAACACTAACTCGTAACATATACAACCTTTGGGTACACTTATCAAAAAAATATATAACTTCTCTTTGAAAACGTAAAAAATATATGACCGCTGGAGGCGGATGTTTCTATGCTATATGGGACAATAGTTTTATGAGCTATGGTGGAACAGTTCTATGGAATATGGGACAATAGTTCTTTGAGTTATGATAGGACTATGGTATGGAAGAATAGGTTATGGCATGGTAGAACAGATCTATGGTAGGATAGATCTAAGGTATAGTAGAATAGTTCTATGGTATGGTAGAACAGGTCTATGGTAAGGTAGAAAAGGTCTCTGGTATGGTAAATAGGTCTGTGTTATGGTAGAATGGTAACTGTGGTGGGTAATATAAATTTATGGCACTTTTTGCGACTAACCTTGGCACTTTTGTCCCTCCCCCTATAAATTTCATGCTACCCCCCCCCCATAAACCAGGAGCGATCCCCACCATCCAACAGCCTCCCTCCCTGTACTCCATTTCAAGGATGTTGCAACCCTGTCCTCTCCCGACCTGCCTCCCGACCTACCTCCCGACCTGCCTACCACCATTTCTAAGTGAACTTCACTGGCGCAGTACCAACACTTTCCACTCCACTTGGAACTTTAACCACAGACGTCAGCGTAGCCACACGTACGTTGCAGTGCAAGCAACGGCGACAATGAAAACAACGGGGAATGAAGGAAATGATCTGATTTTGGTATATATATATATATATATATATATATATATTATCTCTGAGTCTACAGCAGGATAGGAACCTACAAAGTCGGCGAGTTGGCATCAGAGTACACAGTACTTTATCCACACAGCCAGACTTAAGATACTGCTGTGGACTGACAGATAATGTTTGTAAATAATTTAGCTTGTCTGCTAATTGTTAAACAGGTGTATGTATATACCTGGAGGGCATTCCGGGGGTCAACGCCCCCGCGGCCAGGTCTATATGTAAGGCACTTACGTTGAACCAAAGATATATTGTAAACTGTATATGTATCATAAGTTGTGAATACACGGATGTATACATCTCTCATTGTATACGCAATGAGAGTTTAAATTCCTATTTTTTCAGGGATTAAAATTGGGCTCGGGAAGGTAGAAGACATTAACACCTACTGTCCTATCGCTGGAAATAAATAGCAACTCTTGTACAAATGCTGTCTGTACATCTGTGGTATTTCCCACGTGGAAACAACAGCTGGGAGATAAGTTAAGAAAAAGACTCAATAAGACTTGTGCAAGCACCTGTCTCTGTAAGTATCAGGAAGCAAGGTAGGTGATGATATTGTGTGGTCATTAGTGAGAGCGCAGGTAAACACGTTTGATGCTCCACCTCTGATAATATTGACCCAAGGTGTAGCCATCCTAACACAAAAAACATTATATATATATATATATATATATATATATATATATATATATATATATATATATATATATATATATATATATGGCTTCCTTCCCGACAGGTATTTTAACACAGTGTGGATAACCAGCTGCTGGTGTACCAGTGCTGGATATTCACCATCCTTAAAAAGAATGAAGGTATTTCACTGCCTCTGGTATACATGCTACAGTGAAGACACTCCTCGCTACACTCTCCTTATAATTATAATGATGAAGAATTAAAACACTTATGCAACATATGGGAATCTTTGGTAAATTAGACACATATGCAACACTTGTCTAATTTACCAACTCGTCGGTTCTCTGAACCATTCATTTACATGGGAATCTTTATTGAAGAAACGTTTCGCCACACAGTGGCTTCGTCAGTCCAATACGAAGTAGAAAGGTGTAAGGAGAGGAGGAGTTTGAGGTAATCAGTCCCTCAGCTTGGAATCGATGTGTTCAGTCCATCGATTCCAAGCTGAGGGACTGATTACCTCACTCTTCTCCTTATACCTTCCTGCTTTGTATTGGACTGACGAAGCCACTGTGTGGCGAAACGTTTATTCAATAAAAATTCCCATATGTTGCATAAGTGTCTCAATTCTTCAACTTATCGGTTTTCAAAAACATTTATCACAATTATAATGATCCTCTGAAATTATCTCATAATAACTGATAATGCTGCAAGAAACAAACACAAACGTGGAAACTCTGCAAAGGCTGCCTCTCACGTGGCTAGAGAAGCGTAGGTTATGAAGAGATTTGATCACGACATACAGAATACTCTAGTGCATATACAGGATACACCAAGGACTGACTCTTCAAGGATGATAGAAAGTATTTTTATAGTGTAAGAATGATAAGGAAATGGAATGAGTAAGGTCATGTTATCCCTCCCAAGGGTTAGAAGCAGCCCCAAGAGCTGGATACCAACACACAAACAAAACCACACCACACACATACACACAGTCGTAACTCACACACACACACACACACACTCAGAACAATAACATACTGAACACAGTAGGAATTCTAAGAACAAATATATAAATTCTCTTCGCTCAACACTACAATGTCTATCACAAAACTAAACACATAAATCCTCACTTTTCTACACTTATAATTACTGTACAAGTGGAGGGGAAATGTTCATTTATGGGTAGAGATTAGCGAGTTGCTCTTGTATGGGTGAAGAAGGAAGTGGGATCTTTTATGAGTGGGGTTACTTCATGTATGGGTGAAGAAGGAAGTGGGATCTTTTATGAGTGGGGTTACTTCATGTATGGGTGAAGAAGGAAGTGGGATCTTTTATGAGTGGGGTTACTTCATGTATGGGTGAAGAAGTGGAGTGGGTGATAAGGTGGAGCAGTGTGTCACACTACAGGGAAGGTGGAGTAATAACGGAGGATGATGGTAGTAAAGATAGAGGCAAGAGCTGAGAGGATGCGGTCCGCTGGTCTGGTGGTCACTGCCTGGCTGTTCTCGTCCTCCGTAGGGGCTGCTACAGTCCGCTGAAACACCGTGTCCGTTCCCTTGGACAGTGACCCAGATTCCGGGTGCCACGAAACGTCCACCACGGGCTCGGTTTGTAGCTCCGTGGAGGGTTCAGAGAAAGGTTCTTCCGTGGTGGTGGTGGGTGGTTCTGTGGTTGTCGTCGTAGGAGGCGTTGTTGTTGTAGTTGTGGTAGTGGTAGTAGTAGTAGTAGTGGTGGTGGTAGTGGTAGTGGTGAGCTCGTAGATAATGTCAGCAACTTCGGGCATGTCGATGTCAGTGCCATTCTCGATGTAATAGTATCGTTTGTACATGGCAGCCACAGCTACCAGCGCCTCGTGGGTGTGTAGGGAAACGATGTTACGAGCCTGCTGGGTACTGTCTGCGTAGTGTGCCGTTAGAGTGGCAGTGTAAGGTGCTTCGTAATGCCTCACTCTACCCTCCAGTTCCACCTTGACGCCCACACCGGCAGGCAAACTGTGCACCAGAGTGATGGTATCAGCTCTTGCCAGGTTATTGTTGATGCCCCACATGAGGGTCAGAGGCTTCTCGGGGGAGGGCATAGCCACGGGCGCCTCCTTAGGGTTGGTGATGATGGCCCTGAGGGCTGTGACGGTTCCCTTGACGCGCCCCCAATACTGCTTCTCACGAGCTTCGTAAGTAACCAGCTTCGATACCTCCTCGTCCTCCTCTCCAGGATTCTCCATCGTGACTGTCTTCAGCAAGACCTTGTGTTCAATCATCGTATCCTTGGAGTCATCCAAGACGATATTTCCTAGAGAGTAGCTGATAGGTTCTTCCTCCACTACAATATTCGCTTTTTCCACGCGTCTTATAGTGTCGTCATCAATGAGGATGGCGCGACGGTCCTTCATTCCCAGCCCCACGTGGCCCGCCATCAAGGAAGCCTCTGGACTTGAGTCCAACGGGGCTACCGCCAGCATCATATTCGGGGACAAGACAGCGTTATCAGGCTTCGCCATGAAACCATCCCAGGGTTGCAGGTGTAACCGCGCGGATCCGTTGAGTGACACCAGGATATCAAACTTATCCAGATGGTGTATTCCCTTCAAGAAGGGGATGACACAGATGTTATCTTTTCCGAGTGAGCCAGGGACGTGTGTGCCCCGGTGTCTGCCCCGGCACCAGTAGGGCCCCGTGCTGCTGCTCAGGCTGATGGGGACAGCGTGTTCAGGTAGCTTGTCTGTATCAGAGACCCAGGCCAGAGTGGAGGAGGTGACGAATGTACTCCCCCAGCACGCCACAGCCGCACCATATCCACAGCTGCCTGACATGTGCCGCACACCACCACTGACGCAATCATCAACCTGAAACGTAAACAACATATGAGAAACAAACACTGTTATATGCCTACTGGCTCAAACTACGCAGGTTTTACTTGTTTTCAGTGCCGGATCAGCTGGGCTGTGGTTCCTACATTGGACTACGTGCGGCCAGCAGTAACATCCTAGCTGATCAGGCCCTGATCCACCGGGAGGCCTGGTCGTGGACCGGGCCGCGGGGGCGTTGACCCCCGGAATACCCTCCAGGTAGACCCCGCCCGACTTACACTAATGTATTACACTCCTGTGAAAGTAACTCTACTGAACCCACGGAGTAATGCTTAACGACCGCAGCAATTGCACAACCCAAGTCAACATGGGTTCAGAAGAGGTCGCTCCTGCCTTTCGCAACTGCAGGACCATTACGACAAGATCTAGGATGCACATGACAGGCAATACGCAGATGTGGTATACACTGACTTTGAAAAAGCCTTTGACAAGTGCGACCATGGGGTAATTGTACATAAAATGCGTGCAAAAGAACTAACTTCATAACAAATAGAACCCAGAGAGTAATAGTAAACAGAGTGAAATTAGGGACTGCTACAGTACAAAGTTCTGTCCCCCAAGGCATGTTATTCGTCCCACTTCTCTTCCTCAATCTCATTATGTCATCCATATAAGATACAGAATTCCTCCAAGCTGATATAAACCAAGTCTTCCAGTGGGCCACTGACAACAACATGATGTTTAACGAGGACAAATTTCAGTTACTAAGCCACTGAAGAAATAAAAAAAAAGATCAGATTACATGACAAACTCAAGCCAGTCAATAGAACGCCAGTCAAATGTGAGAGACCTGGGAATGATAATGTAGGTCTCACGTCCAAGGAGAACAACAATATTATTTTCGCAACCGCAAAAAAAAATAGACATTAACGGAAAATATACAGAGAACCTTCACGGCTCCTATAAACTCAGTCGTGCATCTAAATTACTGATAACACTGAAGTCCCTAGAACTGTACTCCTTGGAATGTAGGCGAGAAAGATACAACATAATCCACACCTGGAAGATACTGGAGAAATTGGTACTAAACCTGCACACCGAAGTTACTACTTATGAACACAAGAAGCTTGGCAGACGGTGCAGGATGCCTTCAATGGAAATCACGGGAGCGATGAGTACACTGAGAGAGACCTCAACAAGTGTAAAGGGACCACAACTCTTCAATATATCTCTTCGTGCATAAGGGAGATAGGGGCTTTCTATATAGTAGTATGTCACTGATGTCAACTAGGCCTGTATACCTTGCACATGTACTTGTAGAAAATATATTATTAGATTATATTATCATACGTTGGACTGCGAGTGGATGGCACTAACCAGGAGGCCAGAAACCAGGTCTGGTCTGGGACCGGGCCGCGAGGGCAGTGACCTCCAGAAGCGACTCCAGGTAAACTCCAGGTATGCAACACATTATTTGTGTATTGTTTCAGTCACGGTGTTGAGCCTTTTTGTTTTTATCTCCGCCGCGTGTATCAGTGTTGACCAAGGGAACACAGTGTTGACCAAGGGAACACAGTGTTGACCAAGGGAACATTGTTGACCAAGGGAACACTGGAGACACATAGAGCATTAAGAAAATGACAAAGAATGACTGGAGGGGGAAACTGTGGAGGGGGAGGGAGAAACTGTGGAGGGGGAGGGAGAAGGGGGGGGAAGAAAGGTAGGGAGAAAGTGAATGAGGGAAAGAAATAAAGGTGAAACGGAATGGAGAAGAAAAGTAGAGGGAGGGATAAAGTAAAGGAGAGGAGAAAAGACAGAGAGGGAAAGTTAAAGAATAGAAGGAAAGATAAGAGAAGAGCTTGATGAAGAGGGAGCAGCAGGAGAGATGCGGGTATGACACAGTCTCCGAGGATAATCAGCTTTACAGGCTGGCTGGCCTATGCTGCCACATCCAACCTGACTCGTAAATCTAAAACAGCCGCTGGGAAACACAACATGGCATAAATTTGTGTGTTGTTACATTCCAAAGCGAGGAGCAGTGAAGCACAGGAGGCAGTTAGTGGCCCTGAGGAGCCGTATATCTGTCCCAGAGAGAGACAGGCTGTCTCTGTCTCACCAGCCTCCTTGTTGTTCTACATCTTCTACAAGCTTTCTGCCACTGTCGTCACGGCCATCGGCTTCACCAGCCAGTCGCCACAATAACCACCAAGCCGGCTGCCAAACCATACAAGTCAATACTACTACTACTACCACTGCCGCCAACACCAGCCGGCCGCCCATCAAACCATAAATGTCAATACAACCCAAACCAGCGACAACCATCACCACCAGCATATAATCGTGGTAGCCCTCGCTACACAGATTCATGTTCCACTCCCCAATTATGGCTGGTAGGCTCATAAACTAAACCTCACTTCCACAAGGCCACCATACCGTTTCCAGCAGCTGTGATGGTGCCATTATGGCGTAGTCTCCGCCACAAGCAGGTCACCACCTCCGTAAAAATCATAAGAATGTCAGGCCTACTGGCCACACTACGCAAATCCTTTTCGCATCCACAAGTGAAGTTCAAGACCGCAAGGCACAGTCCTAGAACCTGTACTGTTTCTCATCCTTGTAAACAGGATCACTAGTGAGACAGGTTCGTATCATCCTTTGAGAACACTTATAGATATACACCTCTAGTGTATGTATCGTTTAAGCACTAGGGCCTAAGTACGGGGTTTAAAGCTTATCTACTACACGAAGGTCAGTTGGGCTGCATGTCACATATTCACCACCAGTCAAGAACACTTAAATGGCTAAAATAGGGATTAAAGTTAACTCTCAGAGCATATACGCTAAGAGCCATACACCACTCAGTGCACATATCCTGTACTAACTACGGAAAATAGTTTTTATTAGTAAGCAACCACAGACCGTCGCACGGACCCAATTAGTGAATATTTCTTGTTCAGGCAGCCGCGATAGATATGACGTTCCTCAGCCTATCTATCGACACTCCAGATTCAAGTCTTGTCTTTCGGGCAGACCCAAAAACATTTCCCCGTTTTAATATCAGTACTGGTAAAATGGTGAATATTTGCACATGGACCCTGGCTCCATTCTTTGCAGATATAACATGTTGCCATACCGGTACCTGGCTTGGTACCATTGTTACAGTGCACACAGGTTTTCACGTTGATTTTGTTTTTGTTTTGTTTTCGTGTTTTGATGACGGGTGTGTAGGTGATGGTGAAGGCCTCTTAAAGATATCAGAGCTCATCTCATAGCTTGTTATTCCGCAGGGGCTCTACTTATCACCCTCACTGTTTTAGATTTTCCACGAATGTAATAATAATATTAATAATTAAGCCAGACTGCAGGCTTATGGTTGAGGATAATACTGAAACTAAGCCTATTAAGGTATTACTTATTAATTAAACAATACTCTTAGACTAATACCCATGGACACAAAGGATACTTTCATCTATATTGAAAATAAAAGTTCCTTTCAACAATATATATATGTGTGTTAATGTATATTGTATGTATTCATAGTTTCTGGGGTCACCGCCCCATGGTCCGGACTGAAGCTGGTAAAAGAATAAGAATTATTAACAAGAGGCAAATACGGTATATGCTGAGTGCAAGTTGAATAATAACTGGTGCAGGAGGACTGGAGTGGGTTAGATCTGTGAGTTATACTGTGGTGGGTTATCTCAAGGTTGATCTCCGTAGCTAAACAATGTGAGGTGGGATTCCTGTTATGGTGGGGAGTAGTGTTGGTGGTTCCTGTTATGGTAGGGAGTAGTGTTGGTGGTTCCTGTTATGGTGGAGAGTAGTGTTGGTGGTTCCTGTTATGGAGGAGAGTAGTGTTGCTGGTTCCTGCTATGGTGGGGAGTAGTGTTGGTGGTTCCTGTTATGGTGGGGAGTAGTGTTGGTGGTTCCTGTTATGGTGGGGAGTAGTGTTGCTGGTTCCTGTTATGGTGGGAGTAGTGTTGCTGGTTCTACCATATAATCATAACACAGTGTAATCAACACTGGCCACTGGAACACAGGAGCCCAGACGGGCAACAGCGCAACACAAGGCAGGTGCTATGACGCAGTTCGTTAACGATTCTGTCTCTGCTTAGCGAACGGAGGATCGAGTTTCTACCGTAAAGTCCTACACATAAATATATTTGTATGTCTGGGAGTCACACAGGTGCTGAAGAAGTCCTCAACGTGACGCGGAAATAAGAGTTCGTCTCATGTTTTCCTCGTCCATGTGGGTTTGGTTCGTGGCAACATAATGTGCAAATTATATACGTTTATAGCATATTTTACGGCTGAAAAACAAGGGTAAATGAACCTGGGTTTATAAATAAATAAAATCAATCCGCGATAGGGATCGACCAATGAGGTTTCTGGCCCTCATCTCCCCTTTCCCTTGATGTGTGCTACAGTGCCCTTGCTCTCTCTCTCTCTATCTCTCTTTCCTTCCCACACACACACACACACACGGGCGTGTGCAATAAAGCTCTTGGAGCAGGGAGAGAGTGGACCTAGTAGCGATCAACAAAGAGGCGGGGGCCAGGAGCTATGAATCGGCCTCTGCAACCACAAATAGATGAGTACGTACACACACACACACATACAGTGCCCATGCCCTGGAGTGTATTTCAGATTCACACACAAAAACTTCACATTGCATCAGCCAGGATTGTCTTACAACCCTTGCCATACTTCTTCCCTTCTCTCTCTCTCATCCACCGTCTCCTCCACACCAATCTTCCTTAATCTGACGGATAAGAGAATGCCTTTCACGCACTATTTCAATCTTAAAATATTTTTAAAATACTCGGTACGAAGGAGTTATCTTTTAATGGGATTCAACTCTTGCTGGAATACAATGAAGGTATCAGGTAAGAGGATTCAACTCTTGCTGGAATACAATGAAGGTATCAGGTAAGAGGAACTTATAAAAAGATAAGTCGAAGAGTGATGTAGTGTATGGGGTTCAATACCTTCAGTCTCTTTCAAAATGGTATAAAATACTGATAAGTTGATGATTAAGACATGTTGAAACGTTTCGCCTACACAGTAGGCTTCTTCAGTCAAATAGAGAGCTTGAGGGACTGATCACATCTTCATTTCACTACTACACCGGTTGCCTCTACATTTGACTGAAGAAGCCTACTGTGTAGGCGAAACGTTTCTGGCTACCCTCATCATCTTAGTCCTCTTGGTTTCCGGCCCCCCTCATGTGGGTCCCAGTTCTGCCAATCTGTTTCATTGTGGTTTAAATCCTCCCCATGATAAGTAACCTTGCCCTGGTCTTGTATACACTCCTAGCTGGTTCACCTATGATGGCAACCAGCGCTTTCTGCTTGTCTTCATTCTCCTGTCACGGTGTGTGTGTGCTCATTAACTGTGGTTGCAGGGGTCGAGTCGGAGCTCCTGGCCCCGCCTCTTCACTGGTCGCTACTAGGTCCTCTCTGCTCTATGAGCAGGGTGTGTGTCCTCACCTATTGTGGCTGCAGAGGTAGAGTCGCAGTTCTTGGCCCTGCACCTATGTGTGTGTTAACATAAGAACATAAGAAAGAAGGAACACTGCAGCAGGCCTACTGGCCCATGCCCCGACTCAGCCAGGTCAGGTTACATTCACTTAACGAAGGAGCACGGCATCTGACCTAGTAGCACAAGCTAGTCAGGACCAACT
>WNWK01044212.1:0-15188 GCA_009830355.1 Cherax destructor | reverse complement strand
AAGGGGGACAGAGACGGGAGTTCCAGGGGATGTGAACAAAACAAGAGGTCACAATTGGGTTGAAGACTCAGATGAGTAAAAGGGGATGTTAGGAATTTTTTTCCATCCACAGAGTTGTTGGGAAGTGGAATAGTCTGGCAAGGGATGTAGTGGAGGCAGGAACTATACATAGTTTTAAGACGAGGCATGAAAAATTTTTCATAGGGGGGGGGAAAAGGGGGAGGACCCAGTAGCGGTGGGTGAAGAGGCGGGGGCCGGGAGCTGAGTCTGCCCCCCAACCACAAATAGGGAGTACACACCCCTTCCCTTTCCCTCTTCCTTTTACCCCCCTATCCTTCCCCATTTTCCCCCCCTCTGCTACTGTCTCCCCCCCCTTTTCCCTCCCCCTCTCCCCCCCTTTGCCCCTTACCTCATTTTCCTTTTCCCTCTCTTCCTGTCCCCCTTAACCTTTCCCCCACTTCCCACTCTGCCATTTGTCTCCCCCCCCTCCCATTCACTCACTCTTCCATCTCTTTCTCTCTCCCTCTCCCTCCCACTCATTCCCCCATCCACCCCCTTTTCCCCTAGCCCCCCCCACTCCCTTCCCCCCCCCCCATCACTCTTTTGTCCCCATTTCCCCCCCCTTTACCTCATCCTTTCCCCCTTTCCCCCTCTCCTCCCCCCTTAAAAACCCCCCCCCCCACACACACACACACACACACACACACTCCCCACCTGCCCCCTAAAAAAAAAATAAAAAAGGGGGTTTTAGAAGGGGTCGAAGAGAAAACCATGGCTGAAGGAATCATCAAATGCAAGAGGGTGTTTTTGGACCGGGGACAGAAATTAAAAAACGACAGCAGCTGAGGGAGAGGAAAAGAGGCGAAATGGGCTAGGAGGAGAGACAAAGACAGAATCAGCAAAGGACAACAACAGCAGGGCAGAGCAACAAGAGCAAGCACACACACAGAACCGCCCCCAGAACCCCACAACCAAACATGTTATCCCAACTGTTGCGGGTTATGCCCGAAATATTTTATATTTGAGTAAATTCCAGAGGGATATGTCTCTTTATTTTTATTATGAATATTAGTATTATTATATGTATGGTAATGCTAATATTTTATATTATATTGTATTTGTTAGGCGTATGTAATTTACATGTAGTGGGAAACCACTAGTTAGACTGAGAGTGTGTTGGCTTAAGTAATCCCTGTAAGAGATTGTTGTTTCTCGGAAATAACTAAATAGTTATCCTTTCTGAACAAGATTGTCAATATTGATGGATTGTTTGGGGTTTGGTTATATAAATATTTATATGAACGTAAACATAAAATTATGTTCTTTAATATTCATGGTATGTGAAGTATCACAAGGTATCACATAACCTGCTCATGCGTATGGAATTTTAATGTTTAACCTAGTTACTAAGTACGACAAGAGACTTAGTATTCATATTAAATAAAGATCAGAAGGAAGTGTCAAAAGTCGTCGTTAATTGAGCCTTGGTACACCATAGGTGCTTTCTCCTAGACGTAGTTAATATCTAACCCGTTACTAAGGTGGACAACGGCTAAGTCGGTATTTTCCTGTTGTTACAGCATAAGGCCAGTGTTTGTAACACCAACACAAACCACAGTCCACACTTACATCCCCCACCACACTACGCTGTAGAATCCCACAGCACACTGCCAGGTCACCCACCCTCACAGATTCTCCAAACACAGTGTTGGAGAGGAAACTGAAGGTATGGTACACCAATGCGGATGGAATTATAAATAAGTGGGAGGAGTGGCACAAAAGTGTCAAAGAGGCATCACCGGACATCATAGCTCTTCCAGAAACCAAGCTCACAAGAATGATAACAGATGCCATCTTTCCAATGGGATATCAGATCCTGAGGAAAGACAGAGGTAACAGAGAGGGTGAAGGAGTGGCACTGCTCATCAAAAGCTGATGGGATTTTGATGAGCTGGAGAGAAGAGAGAAGAGAAGCAAGAGATTACATAATAAGAACACTTCAGTCTGGAGGTCCCAAGGTGGTAATTGCAGTGATGTATAACCCACCACAGAAAAGCAGGAGGCCAAGGCAAGAGTATGATGAGAGTAATAGGGCCATGACTGACACACTGGCTGAAGTGGCCAGAAGTGCTCATGCGAGCAGGGCAAAGCTACTGATTATGAGTGACTTCAACCACAAGGAAATCGACTGGGAGAACCTGGATCTACATGGGGGCCCAGAAACGTGGAGGGCTAAGATGATGTAGGTGGTACTGGAAAACTACCAGAGAGAGAGGAGAGGATGAACCAGCGAGACTGGACCTAGTATTCACCTTGAGTAGTGCAGATATTGAGGACATCACATATGAAAGACCCCTCGGGGCCAGTGATCACGTGGTTCTGAGCTTCGAATACATAGTAGAGTTACAAGTGGAGAGGGAAGCAGGAAAGGCAGGACAAATAAAGTCAAACTACAAGAAAGGGGACTATGAAGGCATGAAGAATTTCCTGCACATGGCTCAGTGGGACAGATAACTAACAGGGAAGTCAGTAAACGAGATGATGGAATATGTGACAACAATATGCAAGGAAGATGAGGAGAGGTTTGTACCCAAGGGTAACAGAAATAACGAGAAAGCCAGGATGAGCCCTTGGTTTACCCAAAGGTGTAGGGAGGCCAAAACCAAGTGTGCTAGAGAATGGAAGAAGTGTAGGAGGCAAAGGACCCAGGAGAATAAGGAGAGCAGTTGTAGAGCCAGAAATCAATATGCACAGGAAAATAGGGAGGCCTAACGACAGTACGAAAATGACATAGCAGTGAAAGCCAAATCTGACCCAAAGCTGATGTACAGCCACATCAGGAGGAAAACAACAGTCATGGACCACGTAATCAGGCTGAAGAAGGAAGGAGGGGAGATTACAAGAACCAACCACGAAGTATGCGAGGAGCTCAACATAAGATTCAAAGAAGTGTTCACAGAGGAGACAGAAGGGACTCCAGAAAGATGGAGAGACGGGGTACGCCATCAAGTGTTGGCTATAATACATGCAACCGAGGAAGAAGTGAAGAGGCTGCTAAGCGAACTAGATACCTCAAAGGCGTTGGAGCCGGATAACATCTCTCCATGGGTCCTGAGAGAGGGATCTGAGGTGCTATGTGTACCCCTAACAACAATCTTCAACACATCTATCGAAACAAGGCGACTACTTGAGGTATAGAAGACAGCACATGTAGTCCCAATTTTTAAAAAAGGAGACAGACACGAAGCATGAAACTACAGACCAGTGTCACTGACATGAATAGTATGCAAGGTCATGGAGAAGATTATCAGAAGAGTGGTGGAACACCTAGAAAGGAATGAGCTTATCAACGACAGCCAGCACGGTTTCAGGGAAGAGAAATCCTGTGTCACAAACCTACTTGAGTTCTATGACAGGGTGACAGCAGTAGGACAAGAGAGAGAGGGGTGGGTAGATTGCATTTTATTGGACTGTAAGAGGCGTTTGACATAGTTCCACACAAGAGATTAGTGCAAAAGCTGGAGGACCAGGCAGGGATAACAGGGAAGACACTACCATGACTCGCTGTTGTCAGGAAGACAACAGCGAGTCATGGTACGTGGCAAAGTGTCAGAGTGGGCGCCTGTAACGAGCGGGGTTCCACAGGGGTCAGTCCTAGGACCGATGCTGTTTCTGGTATTTTGTAAACATGACGGAAGGAATAGACACCAAAGTGTCCCTGTTTGCAGATGATGCGACGTTGATGAGAAGAATTCAGTCAGACAGTGACCAGGCAGAAGTACAAAGGGATCTGGACAGGCTGCAGTCCTGGTCCAGCAACTGGCTCCTGGAGTTCAACCCCACCAAGTGCAAAGTCACGAAGATTGGGGAAGGGCAAAGAAGACCGCAGATGGAGTACAGTCTTGGGGGCCAGAGACTACAAACCTCACTCAAGGAAAAGGATCTTGGAGTGAGTATAACACCGGGCACATCTTATGAAGCGCACACCAACCAAATAACTGCTGCAGCATACGTGCGCCTAGAAAACCTAAGAACAGCATTCGACATCTTAATAAGGATTCATTCAAGACTCTGTACACTGTGTACGTTAGGCCCATATTGGAGTATGCACGTAAGGAAACTAGAGAAAGTGCAAAGGTTTGCAACAAGACTAGTCCCGGAGCTAAGGGGTATGTCCTACTAGGAGAGGTTAAGGGAAATCGACCTGACGACACTGGAAGACAGGAGAGATAGGGGGATATGATAACGACATATAAAATACTGAGAGGATTCGACAAGGTGGACGGAGACATAATGTTCCAGAGATGGGACACAGCAACAAGGGGTCACAGTTGGAAGTTGAAGACTCAGATGAATCACAGGGATGTTAGGAAGTATTTCTTCAGTCACAGGGTTGTCAGGGAGTGGAATAGTTGAATAGTCTCAGGAACAAGTCTTTTTGAATACTTCTGCACTTTCTTCGGTTTCTTGACATGTTTTTTTTCAGGAGTAGGGTTCCATTCTGGTGCTATATACTCCGCAATGGGTCTAATGTATATTGCATAAAAGATCAAAAATGACTGTTGAGATTCCTGAAGACTACTCTTAGATTTGCCTGACGAGCATTTGCTGCAGAGGTTATTCGGCTGATGTGACACTGAGTACTATGGTCACCACTAGGTCCTTTTATTTGAGAGACGTCTGCAGCCTCTCTACCCCTAGTCTTCACCCCATTTCCAGTCTTCTTGCTCTTTCCCTAAACTTAATGATCTTGTATTTACTGGGGTTGAATTCAAGCAGCCTTTCATTTAAACACTTTCAATTTATCCAGATTCCATTGTAGCCTTTCCTTGTCCTCAACCGTTTTCTTTCTCAATTGTTTAACATCAGCAAACAGCGATATATCAATTAAACCCATCTGGAATGTCATTCACACAAACCAGGAACTGTATGACACCCAATACCGATCTTTGCAGTCTCGCTAATCACTCTTCCCCAATTTTACGTCTTTTTCCTGACAGTCATTCTTTGCTTCGGTCCCCTAAGATATTCTTTGATCCTCTGGAGTATGTCCCATGTTATTCCCGCCTGAATCTCGAGTTTTCAGCTCAGCTTCTTGAAGAACTCCAACATCATAGTAAGACAAGGTTTGCCATCACTTAACCCATACTGGTTATTATTTATGAAACCACTTCTCTACAAGTGTTCTACCGCTCTCCCTCTCATAAGTATTTGTATTACATTTCACGGTATGCTTGCCAAAGAAACTGATCTATAGTTTAATGCCTGTCTGTCTCCTTTCTTAAATATTTAGACTACATTTCTTGTTTTCCAGTTTTCGCGTAACCGTTCTTTATCCACTGATTTATTATTTATCATAGCTAGTAGTTTAGACAATGCTTTTGAACCTTCTCGCAGAATCAATGGTGACACGTTGTTAGGTCCCATTGTATCCAGATTCATCAAACGTTTCTTTATCTCTTACCCAGTTGTGTGGATGGCAACCAGTACCTGGTGTCCCAGTTGTGTGGATGGTACCAGTACCTGGTGTCCCTTGTTCCTTAGTCTCTTTGGTATTGCTATAGTTTCTGCTTCGTGGATTTCTTCATAAAATTTTTCAATACCTCACAGAGTTTCTTGTGGTTGTTCGGGAGCTCTCTGTCTTCCTCAGTCGAGTTACCTGGTCCTTTACTATCGAATTTCTTCTGTTATGGTTATGAAGTAGTTTCAGTTTAGACTTGGCCTTTCCTGCTATGTCATATTCGAATTATCTCTCGGCCTCTTTCCTCATCCTAGCAAATTCCTTTTGGCTAATCTGCTTACTTTGTTCTCTGTCCTTTTTCTCTCTGTATATTTTCCATTTGCTTGCACTTTTCATTTATGCCTCCCTACATCTCTGGTTATTTATCTTTGTCGTTTCTGCATCTTCTTGGTATAAAGGTCGTCTCATATTCCAGCCTCACCCGTTCCATGACCCAGAGGGTCTCATATTACGTTTCACCTATGTCAGACTTACCTACGGGAAACACTAGGCCCAATCTTGCTGGCTCCTCATCTCTCTCTCCCTTATCATGTCCCCAATGTTGTTACTCAGAAAATTTACTTTAATCACCTCCATCAACTTAGCCCTCCATGTTTCTCTTCCCTCCTGGCTGCTTCTGCTGTGACGTCAACCAGTGTTCAGTTGTTGTCCTCATATTATTGCCTCAGTCTCTTCTTATTAGGTGGAGGGTTGTGTATCACTGCAACTACTACTACTATGATTCCCCCAGTTTTTTTCTAGTTTGTTTATTGATCTCATCTCTTCAAAACTCCATTGATTTTTAATTAATAGTGTCATTCCTCCCGTGTTTCTTCCGTCTTTCCTTAATAGTATTCATCTGGAAATATGACATCTGATATTATTAGATACACCATCTTCGTTAGCGTACCTCAATCTGAGGCTACTTCCACTTACCAAGCACTAGTTTATGTTGACTCTATCTTCATGATGCTCATCAAGCAGGAGTGGGGAAGGGTGGGCTAGGGTTGGTGTGGGCTTCACTACTGGGGAGGGGTCAGGGATAAAGTTAAGGGCAGGGAAGGGGATGGGGGAGAGTGTAGATAAAAAGGTGAAAGGGGTGGGGTGGGGTTGGTGTTAGTGATGATCCTGGGGAGGTGGGGACTGGCTAAGAGTTAGTCCAGAAGGGAAAGGGGTCTAGGTTGCATCTGCAGGAGTTCTAAATTGGAGTGTTCCCACCTAATGGACCCTCAGCTGATGCTCTCCACCCTCAAAAGATTTTTATTCACTCCCTTACTTGTTCTCTCTTCGTCATCGTCTTCTCCTAATCTAAGTAGAGACGAGATCCTTAGGCATGCTTTCTTTCATTATATCCTGTCCTCAGCTATATGGTTAATTTGATCTGGTGATGTTTGCAACAGTAGAACCTCATGATCCTCATAAAATTCGCCACCTGCTCTATCACTTCCTTCCCTACTGTGTACTCCATCATCAATATAATCTCCTTCGCATCTTCCCATCTCCTACTACCTGGAGGAGTACCACCTCTGGGAATCCATGGATGATCAGTGACCTAACTCTTTCCTCCATTCATTGCCTCTGTGTATGTGTGTGTGTGTGTGTGTGTGTGTGTGTGTGTGTGTGTGTGTGTGTGTGTGTGTGTACTCACCTAATTGTGGTTGTAGGGGTTGAGTGTGTGTGTGTGTGTACTCACCTAATTGTCGTTGCAGGGGTCGATGACTCGACCCCTGCCCCGATGAGATTTATCAAACCTCGTCTTAAAACTATGTATGGTTCGTGCCTCCACTACGTCACTTTCCAGACTATTCCACTTCCTGACAATACTGACTGAAATACTTCCTAACATTCCTTTGACTCATCTGAATCTTCAACTTCCAACTGTGACCCCTTGTTTCTGTGTCCCATCTCTGGAACATTCTGTCTTTCTCCACCTTATCTATTCCTCGCAGTATTTTATGTCGTTATCATGTCTTCCCTAACCCTCCTGTCCTCAAGTGTCGTCATGCCGATTTCCCTTAACCTTTCTTCTTAAGACATTTCCCTCAGCTCTGGGTTAGCCTTGTTGCAAACCTTTGCACTTTCTATAATTTCTTGACGTGCTTGTCCAGGTGTGGGTTCCAAACTAGTGCTACATACACCAATATTCGCCTGACGTACACGGTATACAAAGTCCTGAATGATTCTTTTCTGATTTATCGAAACGCTATTCTTATGTTTGCCAGGCGCTCATATGCTGCAGCAGTTATCTGGTTGATGTGTGCCTCAGGGGGTGTGCTCGGTATTATTCTCACCCCAAGATCCTTTTCCTTGAGTGAGGTTCGCAGTCTTTGGCCACCTAGCCTATACTCTGTCTGCGGTCTTCTTTGCCTTTCCCCGATCTTCATGACTTTGCATTTGGCGGGGATAAATTCGAGGAGTCAGTAGCTGAACCAGGCTTGCAGCTTGTCCAGGTCTCCTTGTAGTCCTGCCTGATCCTCAAACTATTTAATTCTCCTCATTAACTTCACATCATCTGAAAACAGGGACACTTCTGAGTCTATCCCTTCCGTCATGTCATTCACATATACCAAAAACAGCACTGGTCCTAGGACTGATCCCTGTGGAACCCCGCTCATCACAAGCGCCCACTCTGACACCTCGTCACGTACCATGACTCGTTGTTGCCTCACTATCAGGTATTCTCTGATCCATTGCAGTGCCTTTCCTGTTATGTGTGCCTGATCTTCTAGCTTTTGCACTAATATCTTGTGTGGAACTGTGTAGAAAACCTTCTTGCAGTCCAAGAAAATGCAATCCACCCACCCCTCTCTCTCATGCATTACTTTCGTAGGTTTGTGACACAGGATTTCCCTTCCTTGAAACCGTGCTGATTGTCGTTTATAAGCTTGTGTCTTTCTAGGTGCTCCACAACTCTCCTCCTGATATTCTTCTCCATGACTTTGCATACTATACACGTCAGTGACATTGGTCTATAGTTTAATGCCTCGTGTATATCTTCTTTCTTAAAAATTGGGACTACATTTGACATCCTCCATACCTCAGGTAGTTGCCCAATGATTGTGTTGAAGATTTTAGTTAGAGGCACACACAGCGTTACTGCTCCCTCTCTATGGAACCATAGAGAGATGTTGTCTGGTCCCACTGCCTTTGAGGTATCAAGTTCACATAGCAGCTTCTTCACCTCTTTCTCGGTTGTGCGTATTTCATCCAGCACTTGTTGGTGTATCCCCCTATTCTACCTTCCCAGAGTCCTTCCTATATTCACTATGAATACTTCTTTAAATCTCATGTTGGGTTCCTCACATACTTCTTGATCATTTCTTGTGAACTTTCCTCCTTTCTTCCTCAACCTGATTACCTGGTCCTTGACTGTTGCTTTCCTAATGATGTGGCTGTACAACAGCTTCGGGTCAGACTTGACTCTCGATGCTATGTCGTTTTCGTATTGTCGCTGGGCCTCCCTCCTTATCTGTGCATATTCGTTTCTGGATCTTCGACTAGTCTCTTTATTTTCCTGGGTCCTTTGTCTTCTGTACTTTTTTCATTCTCTAGCATACTAACTTTTTGCCTCCCTACACTTTTGGGTGAACCAAGGGCTCTTTCTGGTCTTTCCAATATTTGTTTTGCTCTTGGGAACAAACTTCTCTGAATCCTTGCTATTTGAAGTTTGACTTCTCTCATCCTATTCCTGCTACCCTTTCCACTTGTAATTCAACAATGTATTCATAGCTCAGAACCACATGATCACTAGCTCCAAGGGGCCTTTTGTATGTGATGTCCTCAATGACTGAACTACTCAAAATGAATAATAAGTCCAGTCTTGCTGGTTCATCCTCACCTCTCTCTCTCTCTGGTAGTGTCTCTAACATACTGATGCATGAGGTTTTCCAGTACCACATCCATCATCTTTGCTCTCCATGTTTCGGGACTTCCATGTTGCTCCAGGTTTTCCCAGTTGATCTCCTTGTGATTGAAATCGCCCATAACTAGTAACTTTACTCTACCTGTGTGAGCTCTTCTGGCCACCTCAGCTAGTGTGTCCACCATTGGTCTGTTGCTCTCTTCATATTCTTCTCCTGGCCTTCAAAGGTTCTGTAGTGGGTTGTACATCACTGCAATTATCATCTTATGGCCTCCAGGCTGAATTGTTCCTACCATGTAGTCCCTTTGGCCCATTCCATCCATTCCTTCTATTTCCTTAAATCCCTACCAGTTTTTAATGAGCAGTGAAACTCCTCCTCCCTCTCTGCTCCCTCTATCTTTCCTCAGGACCTGATATCTGGGTGGAAAGATTGCATCTATTATCATGGTGAATTTTGTTTCTGTGAGTGCTATGAGGTCTGAGGACGTCTCTTTGATTCTTTCATGGCACTCTTCATGTTTATTTTTTATTCTATTTGCATTTGTATACCGAACCTTCAACTTCTTTTCTAAAACTTTGGTCTGGGGGTACGTTGGGGTTAGGGAAGTGGGAGACCTGACAGGAAACTATGGGGGGATGCTGTGAAGGTGAAGATTGTGATGAGGGGGGTGGAGGCAGTGGGAATGGCATGTGAGTTTTGGGTTAGATTGTTTGGTTGCATTAGGGTTGTTGGGGTTGAGGGCCTTCTGTAGGTGGTTGTGAGGGAGGTTGTATTTGCTCTTCCTCCTGAGTCCTGGTTCTTCTGCCCATCTCCGTCTTTGCCTATGTTTCCTCCTTGCGTCTTTGTACCCTCTCTTTCAGTTTCTGCCTTTCTTATGTTCTGTCATGGTCGAGGTACACCCTCCAATACCCACACACGTATCTTAGTCATGCTTTCTCCTGCAGGATCCTGTGTGTGTGTGTGTGCACGTGTGTGCACATGCATGTGTGTGCACTCACCAGTATGTACTCACCTACGGTGAAAAGCTCTGTTCCACAATGCGCAGTACTCGCTCTCATCCTGTTCCTCATCCTCATATCGGACATAGACAGGGATATCAGCCAAAGTGCCGTGTCTTCCTTTGCAGATGACACCCGAATCTGTATGACAGTGTCCACCATTGAATACACTGCAAGACTTCAAGCAGACATCAACCAAATCTTTAAATGGGCTGCAGAAAATAATATGAAGTTCAATTGTGAGAAATTTCAATTACTCCGATATGGAAAACGTGAGAAAATTAAAATCTCATCAGAGTATAAAACAAATTCCAACCACACAATAGAGCGAAAAACTAATATCAAAGACCTGGGAGGGATCATGACAGAGGATCTCACCTTCAAGGACCATAACTCTGTAGCAATCGCATCTGCCAGAAAAATGACAGGATGGATAATGAGAACCTTCAAAACCAGGAATGCCAAGCCCATGTTGACACTTTTCAGGTCGCTTGTTCTATCTAGGCTGGAATATTGCTGCACACTAACTACACCTTTCAAGGCAGGTGAAATTGCTAACCTAGAAAATGTACAGAGAACCTTCACGGCACGCATAACTGCGATAAACCACCTCAATTATTGGGAACGCTTGAAGTTCCTAAACCTGTACTCCCTGGAACCCAGGCGGGAGAGATATATTATTATATACACTTGGAAAATCCTAGTGGGATTAGTACCAAACTTGCACACGAGTGTCACTCCCTACGAAAGCAAAAGACTCAGCAGACGATGTAACATCCCCCCAATGAAAAGCAGGGGTGCCACTAGCACGTTGAGAGACAACACAATAAGTGTCAGGGGTCCAAGACTGTTCAACTGCCTCCCAGCATACATAAGGGGGATTACCAATAGACCCCTGGCTGTCTTCAAGCAGGCACTGGACAGGCACCTAAAGTCGGTGCCTTCAGCCTGACCCGCCAGGCTGTGGTTCGTACGTTGGACTGCGTGCGGCCAGCAGTAACAGCCTGGTTGATCAGGCTCTGATCCAACATGAGGCCTGGTCACAGACCGGGCCGCAGGGCGTTGACCCTCTTTGCTAGATATACAGATATAGTACAACCATAGGACACAGACACACATTGAGATTCTGCTCCTGACTCTTGCTCAGGCAAGTCATAGCAGCTTTGACTCGTTCAGTTTCCCTACGATCCCCGTTGAGGAGGAGAACCTATACCTGCATCCACGATGGTTCACCGAGTGAAGATCAAGGCTAAGGACTCTTCTATCACCGATGCCTCCAAGCTTGCCCTCGCAACTGCCATAAAAAGCAGTTTGCAGTTGATATTCTCGGGTATTGCAATTCTCCAAGAAGCCTTCCTCGTCTCATTCATCAATGATGAGGAAGCTGAAAAAGTCATTTCACCACCTGCTATACAAACCCTGGACGACCAAGGCTTTGCTCTCTCAACGTCACCATTCATGTGAGCGAAACGGTCTGTGTTTATGAAGCGACTAGATAAATTCATCACCTCCATGTCCACCGAGGAACTCAAGCAGTCGATCGAAGATCTGAACGATTGGGCCACATTAGAAGGTGTAATGAAGATCCCCAATGCTTCATCAATGCTAAAAATCACGTTTATGGACGTGAACATGGCTGCCAGAGCTCTATCAAATGGTCTGGCTGTCTCCTACTACTACATCAACCCCAGTCAGATTGAACCAGAACGATTCATACAAATTTCACCCTGCTGGACTTGTTTCTCTTATAGTCACTCTACCAATGAATGTCATGTGAAGAACAAGAATATATGTTCCACCTGTGGATCTGAAGGTCACGACTTTCGTTCCTGCGCCTCTACTGCTGCTGCTACCTGCATCAACTGTAAGAGTGATCACCATACTCTGGCAGCCAAATGTCCTGTTCGTAAGGAGATCCTTTCCAAGAAACTAAAGGAAGACCTTAAGAAGACACCGGGAAACTCTCTTACTTATGCTGCCATAGCCAAGCTCCAGTCTACAACCACCAAGATCCTGCAAGCCACTCAGCAGCCTCCACCACCACCACCCATCTCTCCTCTCTACTACTGCGATGAAACGACCAGTACCCTCGCCGAAACAATCACCACTTCCCTCTGCCTCTCTATCTGTGCATACTTTTCCTGGTATCCAGTTCTACACCACACGACAGTTTAACGAAACAATGACTCCTTCAGAAATTATCCAATGACTTGAAGACAAGACTGTTAAGTACATCTGTACTACTTCACCGGCCATCACCTTCGAGACACTCCACCACGCCCTCACCAAACCTACTCTAGATATCAACCTACCGGTTCAAATACATCACGTCTCAAGAACGAAGTTCAACTCTTTCAAAAACGGTATAATACTGTAGTACATTTTTCACCAACATTTCACTGCTGCCGCCGTCCTCACCGCCGTCCCTCATCCCTCTTCATCAACACCTGCAGTACATCAGTACCACTTGCTCCACAGTGGTTGGGCCACTGACCTTTCTTACCCTCCTCTCCTTTACCATCCCAACCTTTTCCAGTATTTCCATCCTTCCCCTTCCTTCTTCCTCTCCATCTTACCGATGCTCTGGTCGTATATGCTCCTCTTCGCTAGACACTACTGGGTTCACTTTCTCCTGGCTTCGAGAGCTTTATCGTACCTCTTCTTAAAGCTATGTATGAATCCTGCTTCTATAACTCTACTGTACCGACTACTCAAAGAATGAATAAATAGTTCCTGAAATCGCTGACACTCATCTGTGTTTTCAATTTCTAGCTGTACCCTCGTGTTCCTTATTCTTATCTTTCAGTCTGTCCCTGTCCACAATATCAGTTCCTCTCAGTACTTTGTATGTTGCTATCATATCACCCCTAATCCTTTTGTCTAGTGTGATGTGTGTGTAGAGAGAGAGAGAGAGAGAGAGAGAGAGAGAGAGAGAGAGAGAGAGAGAGAGAGAGAGAGAGAAGAGAGAGAGAGAGAGAGAGAGAGAGAGAGAGAGAGAGATAGAGAGAAGAAGAGAGAGAGAGAGAGAGAGAGAGAGAGAGAGAGAGAGAGAGAGAGAGAGAGAGAGAGAGAGAGAGAGAGAGAGAGAGAGAGAGAGAGAGAGAAGAGAGAGAGAGAGAGAGAGAGAGAGAGAGAGAGAGAGAGAGAGAGAGAGAGAGAGAGAGAGAGAGAGAGAGAGAGAGAGAGAGAGAGAGAGAGAGAGAAGAGAGAGATAGAGAGAGAAGAGAGAAGAGAGAGAGAGAGAGAGAGAGAGAGAGAGAGAGAGAGAGAGAGAGAGAGAGAGAGAGAGAGAGAGAGAATGTAACCCTCGCAATGGTGTGGTAGTTAATTTTTAAAAAAAATTAAGCACTTGTGAAATATAAATATTTTAAAAGTATCTAAAAGTGTCAGCTGTTACTGGTAGTTTTCACCAATATCGTTATCGTAAAAATCGCCGATACATGTTGATACCGGCACTTTGGCTAAGTTTTATGCTTTCAAAGAGGGGGTAGATTACAATCTTGGCTTGTCAGTTTGTCGTGTCAGTATTATATATACACTTGTGTAGTGTACCAGCATTCATCCTAGTTATACAGCTGGTCCCTTTGCGTGTGACGTCACGATACCCACTGACGTCAGAGGCTCAGCGCATGTGCATAGCGATGCATAGGCGTGCTCTCTCACAAGTCATAGACATACAAGCTGAACGGACGGGGGCTGGGATCTCTCTTCACAGACTGTAAATATAACGTTACCATCCTTACGAGGAGTGTCTTTGACAACCTATATATCTCTCCCAAGACCCACACGACAAGTGGTGGCAGCGGTGTGCCGTAATTTTTATCGATTACGCTGTTATAGAGAGATAGACGACGACAAGCAAGCAAACAGCCTCCAGAAACCACGCTACCAGCTACCTACATCCAAGCAGTCTACAATATCTATAGTATCTCCTGGTCAGCTAAGTGCTTCATATGTTAATTTGTTAAAACCTACGAGGGGTTGACCCGGGTTTTGCAAATTCTGAACGAGTAAGCCAGTTTGTGAGGGGAGAGTACCATATCCAGCCAGTAAGCCACCACCAGTTACGTCAGCCTAGGCTTAAGCCAGCTTCTACCTTGCTGTGCTAATTTGTTACAAGATTCCAAGCCAGCCAATCTGTGTGAAAATATTCTACTAAGCCAGCAAGCCACTCTGCTGTCTGAGAAGTAAGCCACATGAGTTACGCATTTATATCGCCCTTGTACTCCAGTGTATTGCTGTTCTGAGTGACAATACCATCCCTGTGGTATCCTGGGTTATTCAAGCCACCCTGGGTTAAATTCAAGTGTGTTCATATAAACAGCGTAAGCCACAGGCACGCGGGAAGCGGTGTAGGCCTAGCCTACTCCACCCAGCCCCCCCACCACCACCCACGCTAAGGCGGGCGCCATTAACCACGTGTCTCCACCCCCACACAAAGCATTAAGTGTGGATTATTTCACACCGGGTCGAGCGTCCTGAGTGTGTTTCTTCTGAACTGTTGTGCCAACTTTAGAAAGCCTGGGTTCGTAGTTCATCGGTTTATGCACATTACTTCTAGATATCTGCGCGAGTGGACCAGACCACCATCCTCCACCACCATCACCACCACCACTATACCACGCTTCAGTCAAGTTTTAAACCCTAGAGACAATTACTGTGTTGTTGTTTTATTTTTCAGATAATCTAGAGACAATTTCGTGTGTTGAGACAATTTTGCCAGTTGAAATTTTGAGTTATCCTGGGAAGTGTTCTGTGTTAAATTAATTACTTACAATAATTTTTGATTTCACTAGTATTGTCTCTTGTTAATTATTGCGTTATAAT
>WNWK01044211.1:0-15188 GCA_009830355.1 Cherax destructor | reverse complement strand
TCGCCAATTCCCGTAATACCTCCTCCAAGGGAATCCTCGCCGTTACCTGGGTGCATCTCGCCACCAGCAGCCTCCTGTACAGACACCTTTGGCAACGATGACACACCTCGATCCATCAACAATCTCGCTCCATAATCTAGTTCCGGCATCCTTAGCGTCCACGGATCCTGCACAACCTCGTGCGTCCTTACTTCCAGGTCTCGCTGTCCAGTATCCACCCGTTGTCCCTCCTCCGCATGCAGTCAGCAGCCACATGCTCGTATGCCCCGCACAACCTGCAGGTCCTTCGCTGTCCCATGTCGTCACGTCACGTATAGCTGAGTCCTAAATTCTGGCAGTACGACGTAAGATGGAATCGGCCTGCGTAATGTCATTTTCAGTGAGTATGTCCCCTCAAAAATGCTCACCATCGGACCTCGCTCCACTTCCCGGGCATGGCAGCATACTGTGCTAGCTCCAAATACTTGGCTGATGTCCACGAGTCCGATTCAAACGGCACATTCTTAACCCTGATCAAGTGTAAGTATGCGACGTCCTTCAGTCGCACTTGTAGGCCAGAATGTACCGAATAGACTCTGTCTTGATGGCGGTCGACAGTCCTTTCGTACACCTCAGCCGTTAAGAGTTTTACAAAGACTCTATTAACGCCGTTGAGCGCCACGCCATACAAATCTGCAGTCTCCAAACCATAAACTTCTCTTAATATGTTTGGCAGAACTGTAGCCGCAGTAGCCGGTTGCAAAGACCCTGTCACCATATCTATACAGACAGTGTTAATCCTGGGTCTGCTCGCCGTCGCCATGTTTACAGAAAATGAAGTTGTCGTTGATCACCGCTAGGTGGCAGCCCAGGGAACAGCACACCCGCACCCGTCAAGAGCTGGGTGGCCAATTACTCCCCATTGCTCACATAATAAATTTGTCCATCACCACTAATACAGTGCCAGAGGGGTTCAAGGAGGCCAGAGTTACTCCTATCTTCAAGAAAAATAGTAGGTCTGATGTCAGCAACTATAGGCCTGTTAGTATACTCAGTGTAATATCCAAAATTCTAGAGAGGGCGGTGTACTGTCAAGTACTAGTTAAATATCTTAGTGACAACAACATTCTTCATAGTTACCAATCAGGCTTTAGGAGATCTTACTCAACCGACACCTCCTAATTAATCTGATGGATTACATGAGAACTGAAATATCTATAGGAACCTCTAGGAATGGTAACTTTAGACTTGCAAAAGGCCTTCGATACTGTCAACACAATATATTATGTAAGAAACTTCAAGCTATCGGCATAGGTTCCAAGACTGGTTTAAGTCCTATCTTAGCAACAGGAAACAAATTGTCAAAATCAACAAAACGGAATCAGAACCACTGCCGATAGCATGTGGAGTTCCCCAAGGTAGTATTCTGGGTCCTTTATTATTCCTGTGTTATGTAAATGATATGCCCATCAGTGTCAAGTGCAAACTCCTACTGTATGCAAATGACGGTGCTCTGTTAGTGTCAGGTAAAGACCCACAAGATATAGCTAATGTATTAACACTGGAACTGGAGTCCTGCAGCAAATGGTTAGTAGACAACAAACTATCGTTACATCTAGGGAAAACAGAAGCCATACTCTTTGGCGAAATATAAACTGAGCAGGGTAAATGTTTTAATATCCGGTGTAATGGGGAATCCATCACTTCAGTTTCCTCAGTAAAATATCTGGGAATCCCTTTGACCCATGCATGTCAGGAGGAGTTGATAGGGAACAGTGTAGTAAAGAAAGCGAATGCCAGACTGAAGTTCCTCTACAGACAAGCACAGTGTCTACCTACTGAGGCTCGCAGGACCCTATGTCTAGCCCTTATACAATGTCATATTGACTACGCTTGCTCTTCATGGTACTCTGCCTTGACAAAAAAACTGAAAGATAAACTACAAATCACCCAGAACAAAATGGTAAGATTCATCCTGGACCTGGGTCCAAGAGAGCATGTAGGCCAGGATGAATTACAACAATTGGATATGCTGAATATTGAAGACAGAGTAAAACAACTTAAATTAAGGTCGATCACCATGCCCAGCCCTTCTAGGGCAGGGTAGGTGCCAAGGCTGGAGCTTGCTACCATCTGCGGCTCGCAAGCCTGCCCTTCCCGTCAGCCTCCTTGGGGCAGGGAAGGTGGCAGACCAGAGGGGCCTAGCAACTATCTACCTACGTGCTTGTGGGCGAATATGGCTAGGCCTGGGACCAGTTGGCCCCACCGCTGAGGGTACCCCTCCATTGGAGACTTCGGTCCTCTGCTACCCCACGCCAGGAGCCGGAGCCGGGTCGCCATCTGGTCAAGACCCGGGCCGGGAGATTTCCCGGTGAATCAACACCTCCTCCTCCTCCTTAAATTAAATCAAGTTTATAAAATTGCTCACAAACAGTGTCCAGAATATCTTGCTGCCAATTTTGTCAAGGCTGGGAACCAAAGCAGTCATAGTACTAGGGGGAGAGAGCACAACTTTGTAGTTCCCACAGTCAAGGGCCAGGCTTCAAACACCTTTTATTGTACATATATCCTTCATAATATAATGACATATATATCCTACAATGTAAAAATTAAGTATAAAAAGGACCCCAATGGAAATAAGTCACTCTGTCTGACTTTTTTGGGTTATCCTAGGTTCTCTACACATATGCTGCTATGTATGATAATATATGTAAATGTATTTGTGTATACCTGAATAAACTTACTTACTTACTTACTAAATTGTATTAGGGAAACTTTCTGGATTCCTCAAGGACGACAGAGTGTGAAGCGGGTGATCAAGACATGTGTAGTGTACTCACCTAATTGTGGTTGCAGGGGTCGAGACTCAGCTCCTGGCCCCGCCTCTGCGCTGCCCGCTACTGGGTATCTGCTCTCCCTGCTCCATGAGCTTTATCATACCTCGTCTTAAAACTGTGTATGGTTCCTGCCTCCACTATGTCTTTCTCTAGACTATTCCACTTCCTGACTACTCTGTGGCTGAAGAAATGCTTCCTAACATCCCTTTGACTCATCTGAGTCTTCAGCTTCCAGTTGTGTCCCCTTGTTTCTGTGTTCCCTCTCTGGAACATCCTGTCACTTCTACCTTGTCGATTCCCCGCATATTTTGTATGTCGTTATCATGTCTCCTCTGACCTTCTTTCCTCCAGTGTTGTTAGTCCTATTTCCCTCAGCCTTTCTTCATAGGCCAGACCCCTGAGTTGTGGAACTAACCTTGTCGCACGAGTGTGTCGTCGTGTGGATGCCAGAACCTAGATGTATCCAGGACCTCCACCATTGCCCAAGGAACGAGTGCAGTTAATAAAGCCATTTGATGTAACCGGTGTGGATTACAGTGGCAGATGGTGTTCCTTTAAAGGTGTATGTGTGTTTATTCACTTGTACCGCTACAAGGGCAGTACACTTAGAAGTGGCACAGGATTTGTCTGCAGAACAGTTCATACAGCTGTTTCGTAAATTTGCAGCTAGGAGATCTGTCCGAGACTCATGATTTCAGATAATGCCACTAACTTTGTAGCGGGAGCGCAACATTTGAAGGAATTAAATGAGAGTAATGATGTACAGTCTCTGTTAAATCAGCGAGAGTGTGGCTGGAAGTTTATAGCTCCCAGGGCCCCTTGGCAAGGGGGATTGTACGAAAGATTGATAGGTACAGTGAAGAGGTGTCTGCGTAAAGTACTACAGAGGAAGCGAATTAACTTGGAGGAATTCCGTGCAGTATTGGTGTAAGCAGAGAATTGGATAAATAATCGTCCAATCTCGTACATAATTCATACTCCCGACGCAGACATACTGACTCCTTCTCACTTAAAATGTGGGCGGAAACTGGAGGCTGCACCTATCTATAGAGATAATTCTGAGGAAATTGATGAAGATTATAATAATGTGACAGTGTTAAGTGATCGCCCCCGGTGGCCTAGTGGGTAAAAGCTCTCGCTTCACGCACAGAGGGGCCGGGTTCAATTCCCGTGTGGTGGGGCAGAAATATTTCGAAGTGTTTCCACACACACACATACATACAACAGGCCTAGTGTCTAATTGACATGTGCCTAGGACAAAATGGTAACTAACTAACTAACTGGTCTAATGTGTGGCGTAAAGAGTATCTCCTTACACTACGTGAACACTTTTATGGTGCGTCAGAAGCGGCGAATCGACAAATTATTCAACCATGTGACATTGTGTTAATTGATACTGAACAACCAAAAACGTTGTGGCCTCTGGGCAAGGTAGTGACATTGTACCCAGACACTCAGGGTATTGTCAGGAATGTCAGTGTGTTGTGTCGCGGCCAAGAGAGTTTACGTACTATTAATAAGTTAATCCCCTTAGAATTAAAAGTAGTTCTATCAACTGTGAACGAAAACCTAAGGGAAAGTGACACGAGTGATGTTGAAGACGACACTGACCAGGGGATACCAGAGACCGGAAGTGTGTTTCGGCCTACCAGGAAGACAGCTGTTCAGTCCAGGGCGGGCTGGAAGCTCCTGTTGCAAAATGACGCGATTTGAATCTCTAATAACGAACTCTGCCCGGCCACAGTGTGGAAAATATTGGGTATTTTCCCGAAATGTTATACTTGATAGCCTTCCTAATGTGAATATTCTTAATGTGTAGCTGTTGGTTCGTATTTTTCTTGAGATGAAGACAGAACCATCCCTACAGTCGCGTGGGTAAGCGGAGCTGGGTCAAGCGAGGGCAGAGAGCGAGCCAGTCTCGTGGGATAAGACGAAGAAGGTTGAACGATGGGAGAGTTCTGATTATAATGGAGACGGGAATCAGCGTTTACAACGACCAAATCGCGGTTAATGGTCTCTCTTCACAATAGTGAATGTTGTGAATATTCGCCGGGCATAATGTGGGACATTAAGTCCAAGAAACTGCAATAATAGAGTGATAATGTGTTAAACAGTGACCGACGCCGCCATTACGGGTTTTTGATGGAGGAAATGTGCGTCGGTTTGATCAATGTTTATTAACTTCTAACGAGGGTAAATTAGTGGGACATTAAACCGTCATGTGAATAGTGTTTAAAGTTTTACGTATAAACTGTAATAAAGGGAAATAGCGAGAGGAGATGAATCGCTACTCCCGATCAACCGCATGTTAAGTAAACGCCCGGTCCCGTGGGCGTAAGAGAGTTCAAGGAAATTAATCCTCTTCACTCATCGGGACAACCACCAACATCACTCAGAATTGTTCAAGATATGTCAAAGTATTTTATCCACAGTGGTATATTACAGACCATTCTGGAAAAATACCCTGACTTTGCTCCCTGTAAATAAAGCATTGCTACGTGTGTGTGTGTTAGTTAGTTACCATTTTATCCTAAGCACATGTCGATTAGGAGGAGGTGTTGATTCACCGGGAAATCTCCCGGCCCGGGTCTTTACCAGATGGCGACCCGGCTCCGGCTCCCTGGTGTGGGAGTAGGAGAGACCGAAGTCTCCCATGGGAGGGGGACCCTCAGGGGGGGACCAACTGGTCCCAGGCCTAGCCATATTCGCCCACAAGCACGTAGGTAGATAGTTGCTAGGCCCCTCCGGTCTGCCACCTTCCCCGCCCCAAGGAGGCCGACGGGAAGGGCAGGCTTGCGAGCCGCAGATGGTAGCAAGCTCCAGCCTTGGCACCTACCCTGCCCTAGAAGGGCTGGGCATGGTGAGCGACCATGTCGATTATTCTATTCTATTCTATATGATCTGCGGTATGGATCCCGGCCCGGGTCTCTTCCCAATTTGGCGACCCGGCATCGGTTCCCCTGTAGGGAAGTGTCATGTATCGACGTTAAGGTACATGTGTGGTATTCCTTTGGTGGGAAGAGGGGTCCTCTCCGAATCTATGGACAAACGAAGTCCCAAAAAGGGAGTTGCTCCAATGGTAGTTGGTGCAGGGTGCAAGGAGGCCCCCAGCAGGCCTTCACAGTGACGTCAGCGGGGCGGGTGACATGCAATGACTGGGAGTAAGGTCTCCAAATCTTTAACAGCCAAGTACACCAGATGTGCCGCCTCATCTTCCCAGGCCCCGCCCACGGGATCATCGGGAAGTGTCTGCGGCGAAGGGCAATGTAGCTTGGCAGTCCTAACAGGTAGTGCACCAGGGGAGTGGAAACCATCCGGTCACAGTGGGCACAGAGCTCCTCTTGCTTGTTCAATGATCTGTGCAGTGGTGGGATACCCTAAGCGCAGGCGGTGGATAGCCACCCGCAGTTCCCTGGGCTGCTTCCGAATGGTTGGAGGGTGCCCTGTGAGTCGCCCTGTCATACCAGCGGCGGCTCGGGAATCCCCAGGGTCAGGAAGTGGGCGCCTGGCCACACTGGTGCCCATAGCATAATCTGGCTGAGGCTGATGGCGATTGCACCACGTGGCTGTGCCTCGAGCGTTGCGGCCTTAGCAGCCTCATCTGCTGCATCATTGCCTGGGATACCCAATGGCTGGGATCCAGTTGATGGTGGCTCTGCGACCCTGGGCCATGAGCGTCTGCAGGTCACCCCGAATGGACGTGAGTAAGTGTATGTTGTCCCTTGGCTCTTTGTGCATAATTGCCTGGATTGCTGACTTGGAATCAACATGGATGACGGGAGGACGCTGATGGTCTGCAATCGCATGCTGCAGAGCTCGTTGAATGGCGTAGAGTTCAGCCTGGAGTATGGTGCAATGGTCTGGGAGGCGCCATCCTGCCGTCAGATTGCTGTGGAACATCCCAGCAGCTGTTCGGCCTGCCTCTGGGTCTCTGGAGCCATCAGTGTAATATGGCACACACCCAGGGGTTTCCACACCCGTAATGCTAGCTGAAGCAAGTTGTTGCAGAATGTGCTGGGGACAATGCCTCTTGCTGCCTGGTAGGGCTGTCCAGTGCACTGCCACAGCTCTGGCGCCCAAGGGGCGGCACCGTGTAGTTTGCTGCAGGTCTGTGCAGCCTCCATCCTGGAGCAATTGCATGGGCAGGAGCTTCCTTGTGGCATCTGCAACTGACCACAACCACCGGCCCCGCGGTGCATTGGTATGACATGTCCCTGGTGGACCCGAATATCCCTCATCAGTTTTTCAGCTCCTGGGAGGCGGAGGTACTTTGCTATCCTCTTGGCAGCTATAAGTTGGATCCTGTCCTCAGGGGCTGCAGCTGCCTCGAAGTTCAGAGCCACCGCATTGGCCACCTAGGTGCCCCAGCATGGCCCGTACAGCTGTGTTTTGGACTACACAGAGACACTTGATGTTCGTGGGCCTGGCGTGAACCAGAGCAAGCGCCCCGTAGTCAAAGAGCGAGCGTACGGCCTGTATGTAGAACAACCTCATGACCTCGAGGCTGGCCCCGACCTTAGGGTTGGCCATGGCACTCATTGCCCGGACCCTCTGCAGAGCTCTCTTTGATGTGGCGTACATGTCTCTGGAAGGTGAGTTGCTTGTCAATGTAGATGCCAAGGTACCTATAGCTGTGAACCCATTCCAGGTTGATGCCCAGGATCCGCAGCCTCTCATTGGGTTCCTAGTGCGAAGGATCATGGCTTTGGGTTTTGCTGCAGATATCTTGAGCCCCAGGCGACGGCAGGTGGAAGCCAGTAGATCGAGTCCTCCTGGGCTCGGTGCAACAGCCGGCGCTTCCTGGATATGACAAGCGCCAGGTCATCGGCGTAGCTGAGCAGGAAGGTGCCTGTGGAAAGGCAAGCTCACAAGCTGGTGCATCAGTACATTGAACAGGGCAGGACTAAGCACCCCGCCCTGTGGAGTGCCATTTTCAAGGCTCTTGAGAGAAGAAGTATGCCCCTGAAACGGACCCGGGCGCGCCTGTCCTGGAGATAGGATCGAAGCCATGCAAGCAGCCTGCCCTTAACTCCTCTGCGGGCCAAGAGTGCAAGGACGGCAGGTGCACTGGCGAGCTCGAAAGCTTTCTCAAGGTCGAGGAAGACAACAATGTGAGCTTGGGCGTCTGACCCAATGCTGGCCAGTAGGGTTGTAAGGCTTTCAAAGGTGCCCACTCCTTTGGTGACCCATAGAGGTGTCCATGAGGAGGACCAAGCTTCCACCTCAGTCGCTCCAGCACCATCCTCTCAGACACCTTGGAGATGCAACTGGTGAGGAGATGGGCCTCACACTGCCAGGATCCCGGGTTTAGGAATTGGTATAATGTCAGCCTCCTTCCATACAGCAGAGTCTGCCGGCTCTCCAAGTCCGGTTGATGACCCCCAGGACAGCTTCATGACCAGACTGGCCAGACCGAGTGATCATGCCATAGGTAACACCATCATGCCCAGGTGCAGTGTCCCGATGAGATGTGAAGGCTGCCTGGAGCTCCCGGTCAGTGAAGTCTTCGTCAGTGGAATCCTTTGCCTGGCACGCTGCTTGGATTGCCCCCACCCTTCTAGGAAGGAGAGCATTCTGTAGGTCCTGGAGATCCTGAGGCAGTTGAGCCATAGCTGCTCTGGAGGTGAAGAGTTCCACCAGTCGCTCAGCCTCTGCTGCAGGATCTGGGTGTGCTCTAGCCACACTGCGACACTGCCCAGTGGCCATTCGTAGCTTGGTCCATATCTCAGATAAGGTGGTGGAGTAGCTGAGGAGGCACACCACTCAAACCATTTAGCCTGCCGGACCCCGTGCGAGACATGGCGCGCATGCCCCACCACTTCCCTTAGCAGATGCATGGACTCGGCCGTGGGATTGCGCCTGTGCATCTTGCGGACGACATTGATGCGGTGTTCTGTTCCTTGATTACCTCATTGTAGAACCACCAGTCACGCTTGTATGACCCTCTGCCCATAATCCTAGGTACGGCTGCCTCAGCTGCCAACGTGAAGCTGCCTGTAGGTTCTGAGCCGCCTCATCTGGATCATCTGGTAGAGTAGTCTCCGCCCACCAGCGCTCGATGACCTCTCGGAAGCATGGCCAGTCGGCCTTCTTGAGATTCCATCTGGGGGGATGCGTAGGTGGTGGGTGCCGCTGGGCCATCAGCGTAGTGACTACTGCAAAGTGATCACTGGTTAGACGGGTGGACCTCCCAACTTGCACTTGAGAGCAGCCGTCTGGAGATGAGTGTGATGTCCAGACGGCCACCGTGGTGATGGGTTGGCTCCCCATTGTTGAGGAGGGCGATCTCAGGTACATCCTCCAGCACAGTCACCAAGGTGCCTCCCTGCTGCGTTGGTGGGGAGACAGAATTAAGTATTAGGTGATGGGCATTGACATCCCCAGCCACAATAAGACCCTCAGGGGGCGAGTGCAGCCACCTCTGAAATGTCAAGGGTGGACCTAGGGCTTCTGTATATGTTGTAAATCACGAGAGGTCCATCCGGAAGGTGTAAGGTGACGGCCTGTACCTCCACCCCCTCCCCGCAGTCGATGGGGTCAGTGGAGATAGAGTGAGGGATAGTATTCCTGACGTAGACTGCTGTGCCCCTGCCAACGCCTTCCAGGCGCTGAAGGTAAGCCGAGAATCCCGGGATACGTGGCGGTGATTGATGTGTTGGTTCGAGTAAGTGTCTCCTGGAGCAGGAAGACATCGATCTCATCTTGTACTGCAGCTTCAATCACTAAGTGAAGTTTCCTCCGTAGCCCACAAATGTTCCACTGAAGGATCTTCAAGGGGAGTAGAGGGGACCCTCTGATTCCATCTCCGCCTGGGACATGGTGTCCTCCGTTGTTGGTGACCCCGGGGTCTCCTCCATCACGGACTGGAAGGACTCTTGGATGATGGCTTGAAGTTCCATTGAGTCCTTCCTGTCCAGGAGGACAACGCCTAGCATCCACGACAGGAGCTGTCTGCAGGCGCCCCTGTCCTCCGCCGACGGCAGCAGGCGAGTGAGGAGCTCTGAGATGACCCCAACGGTTTTCTTCAGACGAGTAGGAAATGAATCTACCATTACCTCTGTAGGCGTTGGGTCGGACGACTCTTGGTGCTGGTCCTGAGCCAGCGGGTAGGTTTGGGTGGCCGTCGACACTGCAGCTGCATAAGCTGGGTGCACCCTGGGTCCGGCCGGAGTGGCCGTGGATGTCCGGGTCTCCTGGCGGGGAGCCGCTGCTTGACTCTGGACATTCGCAGGAGGGGCCCGCGCCCTCGGGAAGAGGCATGCTGGCGAGATGGCGTGGATAGTCTGTGCCCAGCAGTGGCCTGCTGGGCAGTGTTCCTGGCCTGTTGTCGCTGTTCCCAGTGACTCTGTCTTCTTGGCCACCTTGCTGGCTGCAAGCCATTGACTGCCCCCTGATGCCTCTGCTGGGAGCCCAGTACCGGGAACTCGCAGGTATCGCCCACCTGTGGCAATTGTGGTGTTGTGGTTGGAGCCCATGCTGACTGTTGTTGGGCAGGTCTGAGGTTGGGCCTTGCCGCGGTTGCCAAGCCGTTCTGGTGACGCACTCGCTGCCAGTGCTGCACCATCACAGGACAGCTCTGGTTCCAGGCATGGTGCCTCTTTGAGCAGTTGGCACACTTGGGCTCCGGCCGAGAGGTCTCGCTGGTCGGTTGTTTGAGAAGAGCAATGCAGTCCTTCGAGTCGTGTGCCTTGCTGCACACTCCACACCTCTTCCCTCGCTGGCAGGTGGCTGCAATATGATTGAACCCCTGACAGTTGAAACACTGCAGTGGGCCTATCAGGTATGGCCGGGTCTTGAACCTTCCCAGACCCCAAGGTCCAGGTGCGTGGGAGTGGGCCTTTGTGGTGTATCAGCACCTGTCGGGTGGGCACCTTGTTCACCTTGGCAGTGAGTCGCTCTGCCTTGACAATATTGGGCAGTTCCAAAATGGGGTCCAATGGAAGGGCACAGGGACGTGTAAGAGCACCCCTTGTACACCTTCTCCCAAGCAATCAGTTCCACCATGCTGGGATGAGTCACAACCAGTCCTTTCAATACCTCGTATGAGTCCTCGTCGAGACGACCAAAATCTCGTTCCTGAGAGTGAACTCGCAGCGGAGCTGGAGGTGGGGGATGCCCTCCAGATACCTCACAAACCCGTAATCAGGAACCTTGAATTTGTTGAAGGCCATGGTTGCAGTTGTCCGAGCAGAGCGGAAGTCTGTCTTCCACGAGGAGTCAGCCATTCCCCATCCTCTGGGGTGGCTGATGCAACTGGGGCAGGTACCTGGTCGGGCCCCAACCCCGCCTGTTGAGGAGCCACAGCCTCCTGGTGGCCCCCATGTCCATCTGGGGACCAGATCTTCCTGGATAGCATCTGCCGGCTGAACTAGTGGCAGATCTACAGATACAGCATCCTTGGCCTTCTTGGTGGGGGCTCCCATCGGCCCCACGTCGTCCTCCGACTCGTAATCGCATTCCAATAAACGTTTAGGCCGCTCTCCTGGGCCTGACATGGTGACTGTAGGTGTGGGGACTGAACCAGCAGCTGAGCTGCAGACTGTGACCTCACAGCCGCCCACACGGGGCTCAGGGCTGTGAGGCTCAGGTCCCCGGAGGGAGCCCTTAGCCACCCTCACGTGGCTCACGACTCTGACGCACTTAACACTGTTCACGAGAAACGACACTAATCTGTGCGTAAACTAACACAGACATATAATCCCAAGCGAAAACATAGCCCAAGAAGAACAATAACGGCGTAAATCTGTGCGTAAACTAACACAGATGGGTCCTCTGCTATGTTCTATAAATATATCGAAGAATCCTGGGGGTGTTCTCTCTCCTCGGTGTCCTCATGTCCTCCATGTCGATTAGGAGGAGGAGGAGGAGGTGTTGATTCACCGGGAAATCTCCCGGCCCGGGTCTTTACCAGATGGTGACCCGGCTCCGGCTCCCTGGCGTGGGAGTAGCAGAGACCGAAGTCTCCCATGGGAGGGGTTACCCCTCAGCGGTGGGACCAACTGGTCCCAGGCCTAGCCATATTCGCCCACAAGCACGTAGGTAGATAGTTGCTAGGCCCTCTGGTCTGCCACCTTCCCGGCCCCAAGGAGGCTGACGGGAAGGGCAGGCTTGCGAGCCGCAGATGGTAGCAAGCTCCAGCCTTGGCACCTACCCTGCCCTAGAAGGGCTGGGCATGGTGATCGACCATGTCGATTAGACACTAGGCCTGTTGTATATGTGTGTGTGCGTGTGTGTGTACGAAACACACATGTATATGTAAATAACTCTTTTTACCTTATTCCTAGTATATATATATCCTTTATAATATAATAACATATATATCCTACAATGTATAATATTAAGGTATAAAAAGGACCCCAATGTAAATAAGTCACTCTGACTTTTTTGGGTTATCCTAGGTTCTCTACACATATGCTGCTATGTATGATAATCTATGTAAATGTATTTGTGTATACCTGAATAAACTTACTTACTTACTTACTAACCACTCAGCGCGAGGGCCTGGCGGCGAATGAGGACGCATTTGAGTGCAAGGAGTATGGCAAACAGTTCTGTCTGAAGGGTAGAGGCCCAGTTATTGATGCGTGCTCCAATTTCTTTAAGAGAGCCATCACTCTGTATGACAACGGCAGCACTACCAGCTGCACCAGTGGATTGGTGAACAGAACCATCAACGTAAATAATTTGTTTTCCATACGGCATGATGTGTACGGCTTAGATATTATGGATTTATACGGCGTAGCTGCACTAGAGGATTGGTAAACAGAACCATCAACGTAAATAATTTGTTAGAGAGTGTGCTGTTTAGCTAAATTATCAATACAGCTTAAGGCATCATGTTTGGCTTCAAGGCGAAGCTTTGGTTGTGATTTAAGAAGTACATAGTTTGGGGGGGGAAATGGAGGGATGGTAGTTTGGAATGGGGTAATATTCCATGGAGTGGAGAAGTGCCGCTGTTGCCTTACTTGCCACAGATCATGTATCTGATTCATGCGGAGGTCGGTTCCAGTTTTTTCGATCCATCTGGAGGGATGTTCACCAGTGCTGAGGAAAGTTTGGAGGGCTTCTGTGCAGGGGTGATTTATCACTCCTAAGCTACCTAGACAACATATCTTAAATTTTATAGCATGCAAATAAAAGAAATAATTGAAATGTTCTTCAGCCAAAATTAATGATTCGTGAGTTAATGATTTAATATACATATATTAGAAAATGAATGAGCAGCATGAGAAATAATACATTAGTTACCCTAATAAACGTCAGGGTTTTCTAATGTGTATACAATAACTTAAGCAAATTATATCTTTTAAAAATAATTTTGTTAAAATTTAATTTGATTAAATAGAAATACAAATATATACAATAACATCAATTTACGTAATTATAAATACTTGTAAATTTGTTAATTGTTATTTATTACAACATTAGTTAAAATTATAATAACATATTACTGTGTCATCTCAAAAATTAAGAAAAAAGGTTTTTATTTGAGGCCAAGTCAAATTTTTCATTACTTACATAATTGTATGATATATTTTTCAAGGTTAGATTTCTAGCCTATAAAGTTAATTAAAGTGATTTTCCTTAGTACTTGTGAGGGTTTCTTAATATGTGCTCCGGTTACCCGAATTTAGCCTGATTACGTTAAGTAAAAGAACATTAATGTGACATTTATTTGTGGCAACGTTTCGCTCTCCATGAGCTTTGTCAAGCCGTTACAAACAATACATGGACACAGATTGTTGTTGTTGTTGTAGGTTCGCCGGTAAATTCGGCCCGGGTCTTCTCCAAATGGTGACCCGGCATTGGCCCCCTGGGTAGAGGGTGTCAGTCATCTTCTGTCTTCTTTCTTGGGGCCCCCCGGGTGGTGGGTGACTTCTTCTCTCTTGCTGTGGTTCCTCACGGTGGGGAGTGTCTTCTGGCGTCGCATCTTTATCAGCAGGCGTCCTCTTGGGTCTTCATCAGCAGATCTTGGGACTTCGCACTCTTGTAGTCCCAGCAGACGTGTCTTGACATGGGTGGAAGCTAGGCATCAGACTGTGGTTCTACCTACATAGGGAAATAAGAAGGATGGGGGATAAGAAAGAAGTAAGAGAAAGTATAGCTGTAGTGTGTAGTCTTGGTCATCGTCAGGGTTCTCCTGGCGTCGTCATCGAGGAGGTCTCCATCGTCATCGTCATCGAGGGGGCGGGTGGGTGTCTAGGACTGGGAGCAATGTCTCTAAGTCACGGGTGGCCAGGTAAACCAGCCGGGCTGCCTTGTCCTCGCGGGTCAGATCCCCAGGTGCCATCGGGAAGTGCTTGCGGCGGATGGACGTCGTCGCTGGACAGTCAAGAATGTAGTGAACTAGAGGCTTTTGGACCATCTGGTCGCAGTGGCGGCAAAGCTCCTCCCTCCTGCGTTTGATGAGGCGCTTTGCAGTAGGGTAGCCGAGGCGCAGATGGTGGACACTAACTTGCAGCTCCCTGTTCAGTTTTCTCATGTTTGGTGGAGGCTCCCTACTTGTCGCTCTGTCATACCAGTGTTGGCTCCGAGATGCTCCCGGTGCTGGTAGTGGGCGTCTGGCTGCCGAGGCTGCCCCCAGGTGCACCTGCCTGCGGCTAATGGCAATTGTAGTTGCAGGTTGGGCCGCAAGTGTGGCAGACTTAGCCGCCCCATCTGCCGCATCATTCCCCGCAAGGTCGATGTGGCTTGGTATCCAGTTGATTGTCGCTTGCCGGCCCTGCTCGTCAAGTGAGTGTAGGTCTCTCCTGATGGTGGTGAGGAGCCGGATGTTATCCCTGGGTTCCCTATGCATGATGGCCTGTATCGCAGCCCTGGAGTCGACATTGATGACTGGAGGTTGGCGGTGTTCCAGGAGCGCATGTTGATTGGCCCTCTGGATGGCATGGAGTTCTGCCTGGAGGATACTGCACACCCGGGATGCTCCGCTGCAGTGATGCTTGCGGCTGCCCACCGTTGCAGCATGCACTGTGGACAGTGCCGCTTGCTGGCTGGAAGGTTTGCAAGGTGGGTTACAACAGGTGATTTCGTCTTGCCCAGGGGCCATGTCCCGTGAAGTCTTGACGGCCGCTTGTAGTTCCCGATCGGTGAATTCGATGTCGGTGTCGTCCTGAGCCTGGGATGCCTCTAGAATCCTGGCAGTCCTATAGGAGGGTAGCCTGGAGGTCCTGTATGTCCTGGGGCAGGCAGGCTGTGGCTGCCCTGCATGTGAAGAGTACCACAAGCCTCTCTGCCTCCCCAGCCGGGTCATGGTGAGCACGCACCGTGCCTCTATGCTTTCCCGTAGCTATGCTGATCTTCTGCCACTCAAACTCAAAGCCTTCTTGGTGTTCCACCGTGGAGGCAGGGAGTACGGAGGGTGCCTTGGGA
>WNWK01044210.1:0-15189 GCA_009830355.1 Cherax destructor | reverse complement strand
TGATAACGAAATATGGATAAATGGGTAAAACCCTTTTTTAGATGTGACAGAAAGAACAGGCAAAAAGGGGGGGTTGGCCTGTATGTCAGAGAGTCGCTCATCTGCACGGGAGATGCTGAACACCACAAATGATGTAGTTGAAGTTCCCCCCCCCAAAAATCGAGAAACAAAAACCCAGTCATCGTTGTTGATATAAGCCACCAGATGCAACCTCCCAACAGTTCATGGGACAGCTACTGAAAAATTTTTTACTGTCTGGAAAACCTTCCAGCCCCATCCCCAAACATCTTACCTTTGGGGATTTCATCCCAAGGCAGACAAAATGAAGAATGTACCAAATGTTATTGCAGAAACAATCCCTGGAGGCAGCGCAGATGAAAAAAAAATCTCGGATAAAAAATTTAAGTCAGCTGATTGTGGAGCCAACAAGACGGGAAAACACACTTTACCTTATTTTCACAAATAATGAGAGCTTAGTAAGATACATAAAAAAAAAAAAAATAACAATTCCGATCACAATATAATCGAAGTTAGACTTAGATGCACAGGGGTCCTGATCAGAAAAATGCATGTAGGTGTGAAGGTGTCTTCAAAAAATACAACTTTCAACAATAAGAACATCAGCTGGGAAACTTTTTTGGGGGAAGATATCTTAAATAAAATGGAAAAAAACCCAATGCCTTGAAAGGATAAACTTCCTGGCAGCTGAAGTATGTTCAAGGCATTTTTCCCCTAAGAAAGAAGAGAAGAGGTAAACTGAGAGAGAGAAAGACGCCCCCTCTACAGAAGACGACGAAGAATCACTGAGCCCCCCAAGAACGCTAGATTATCTCATACACGAAAGGAAGCGCTGACCGGGGAAGTGGAAAGTATCGACATTAAGTTAAAGGACTTTTACAGGACCCAGGAGAGACAGGAGGAACTAAAAGGATTAGTGAAATTGAAAGAAATTAAAATATTTTTTTTCACATCCCAAAAAACAAGGCAAATACCACATCTGTATCGGGCCCTTGCTTAGACACGATGGAACTTACACAGAGGACAAGAAATGAGTGAGATACTGAAATCCCAATTCGACTCCGTGTTTAGCGAGCCACTATTCAGTCTAAAGATCGACAACCCAAAAAATTTTTTTCATGATTGAGTCTCAAAACTCCATCAATGTATGCCATTTTTTGACATTCCCCCAACTCCGATAGATTTTTAGAAAGCCATTGACAACATGCCCATGCACTCAGGCCCAGGCTCAGACTCTGGAACTCTGTGTTCATTAAGAACTGCAAAAAACCCCCTTTCACGTGCCCTAAGTATACTATGGAGAAGGAGCTTAGACATGGGTGAAATTCCACAGCCACAAAAAACAATGGATATAGCCCCCCTCCATAAAGGTGGCAGCAAAGCATTAGCTAACAACTATAGACCAATAGCTCTAAGTCCCACATCATAAACATCTTTGAAAGAGTGCTAAGAAGCACGATTGCAAACCACTTGGATTCCCAACAGTTGCACAATCCAGGCAACATTGGTTCGGGGCAGGTCGTTCCTGCCCCCGCAACTACTGGATCACTATGATATGGTTTTGGGATGCACTGGAAGAAAAACAGAATGCAGATGTAAAAACACAGACTTTACAAAAGCCTTGACAAGTGCGATCATAGCGTAATAGCGCACAAAATACGTGCTAAAGGAATAACTGGCAAAGTGGGGAGATGGATCTTCAACTTATAACCAATCGAACACAGAGTAGTGGTCAACAGAGTTAAATCGGAAGCTGCCATAGTAAAAAACTCTGTTCCACAAGGCACAGTACTTCCCCCCATCCTGTTCCTCATCCTCATATCAGACATAGACAGAGATGTAATCCACAGCACCGTGTTACCCCTTTGTAGACGATGCTGGGGTCTGCATGAGACTGTCATCTATTCAGGACATGGTTAACCACCAATAAGATAAGATATAAACCAATTTTTTCATTGGGCAACGGAAAACAATATGATGTTCAATGAAGACAAATTTCAACAAACAAGTTAGGGGAAAAATGGGGGAGATAACTAGAACTGAGTTTACTACAAACCTGATCATAGAAAAGAGGGGAAAAAAAAATTTGGGGGGGGATCTGGGAGTGGTAATGTCTGAGGATCTCACTTTCAAGGATCACAACAGTCCCAAAGATCACAACTGCAAAAAAAAAGATGGGGTGGATAAATAGAACGTTCGAAACAAGAAATGCCAAGCCATTGATGACCCTTTTTTAAATCACTTGTTCTTTCTAGGCTGAAATGTTGCTGTTCATTAACATCTCCGTTCAAAGCAGGTGAAATTGCAGATCTAGAGAGTGTACAGAGAACATTTATGCACATATAAGTTCCATCAAACACCTCAACTACTGGGAAAGCTTGGGGAAAAAAATTGACTTGTATCTCTGGGGAAAAAAGACGAGAAAGATGCATCATTATCTACACTTGGAAAAACCCGGAAAGGGAAAGGTCCCGAATCTGCACACATAAATCACTCCCTACGAAAGTAAAAGATGGGGAGGGGTGGAAAAAAACCCCCCTGAAAAGTAGGGGCGCCACTGGGACACTAAGAGAAAACACCATAAGTGTCTGGGGCCCCCAAAGGGTGTTCAAAAGCCTCCCACCATAAAGGGGGAAATTTCCAATAGGCCCCCCTGCCTTCAAGAGGAGCTAGACAGATAAATCGGTGCCGGATCAGCCAGGCTGCGGGTTTGTACGTTGGGTTTCGGGGGCCAGGAACAGCCTGGTTGATCAGGCCTTGATCCACCTGGAGGCCTGGTCTTGGACCGGGCCCGGGGGGCGTTGATCCCCGGAATACCCTACAGGTAGACTCCCCGGCAGGTATCCAAGGTGCCTTTTCCAACAGAGCTCACCACCTACGGTTTCACCCAAACCCCGGGGTCACCACCCCTTTTTGCTCAAATCCTAATGGTCTCCATCTATTGTGCTCACGTTTCATAGTGCTTACCACCCACGTTACTCAAGGCCTTTTTCATTATTCCAAGTGTTCTTCAGGAGCAATGTAATGTTGCACTAGGCTGTGTGGTCAGTGCCATATCCTGTCTCCAAGAGTGTTACAGTGACACACACACACACACACACACACACACACACCCCCCCGGTGGCCTAGGGGGTAAAGTTTTTTTTCACGCACGGGGGGGCCCCGGGTTCTTTGGGGGGGGGAGAAACATTTTGAATTTTTTTCCCACATACACATACACACACATATATACAAAGGGGCCCAGTTTCAATTGACATGTGCCTAGGAAAAAAAGGTAACCAACACACACCCCGCGAAGTATGGGGGAGCTCAACATAAGATTCAAAGAAGTGTTCACAGAGGAGACAAAAGGGGCCCCCCAGAAAGGGGAAAAAGGGGGGTACACCATAAAAGTTAAAAATACATACAACCCAGGAGGAAGTGAAGTGCTGTTAAGCGAGCTTGGGAAAGTCAAAGGGGTAGGGGCCCCCAAAAAATTTTCCATGGGGCCTGGGGGAGGGAGCAGAGGAGCTTTTTCCCCCAAAAACTATCTTCAACACATCTATGAAACAGGGCGACAGGAAGTATGGAAGACAGCAAAGTAGTCCCAATTTTAAAAAAAACAGACACGAAGCATCAAACTACAGACAGTGTCACTGACGTGTATAGTATGCAAGGTCAGGAGAAAAAATTTTTAGAAGAGTGGGGAACCCAGAAAGGGAAAGAGCTTAACGACAGCCAGCACGGTTTTAGGGCCGGGAAAACCTGTCACAAACTTATGGGGTTCTTGGGGGGGGGGGACGGGGAGTAAGAAAAAGAGAGGGGGGGGTAGATTGCATTTTTTTTGGGGGGTAAGAAGGCGTTTGACACAGTCCCCACAAAAAATTAGTGCAAAAGCAGGGGTAAAGGGGGCACTGCAATGGATCAGGGGAAAACCTGTCGGAAGAACAGGGGTCATGGTACGTGGCGAGGTGTCAGGGGGGGGGCCCGTAACGAGCGGGGTGCCAAAAGGGACAGTCCAAGAACCGGTGCGTTTCGGATTTGTGAACGACATGACGGAAGGAATAGACTTGGGCAGTTTGCAGATGATGTGAAGTTGATGAAAAAAATTCAATCGGAAGAGGACCAGACAGAACTACAGAGGGATCGGGACAGGCTGCAGGCCTGGTCAGAACTGGTTCCTGGAGCATCCCCACCAAGTGCAAAGTCATGAAGTTTGGGGAAGGGGCAAAGAAGACCAAATCGGAGTACAGTCTAGGGAAGCCAGAGCCTACAAACCTCACTTGGGAAAATGATCGGTGTGAGTAAAAACCCCAGGCACATCTCCTGAGGCGCACATCAACCAAATAACTGCTGCAGCATACTGGCGCCTGGCAAATTTAAAGAACAGCTTTCCCGACATTAAATAAGGAGTCATTTGGACCCTTTACACTGTGTACGTTGGCCCTCATTGGAGATGCAGGCCATTTTGGGAACCCTCACCTACCCAACATGAAAGGGAAAACTAGAGAAAGTAAAGGTTTGCAACAAGACTAGTCCCGGAACTCAGGGGTATGTCCTACGAGTAGAGGTTAAGGAAAATCGACTTGACGACACTGGAAGACAGGAGAGAGGAAAGACAAGGGGGACAGTGATAGGATTTTCCAGAGATGGGACACAGCAACAAGGGCTCACATTTGGGAAGTTGAAGACTGAGAATCCAAGGTTTTAAAGTATTTTTCAGTCACAGAGTTGTCAGGAAATGGAATAGCTTGGGAGTGATGTAGGGGAGGCAGGATCCATACTAGCTTTAAGACGAGGATGATAAAGCTCACGGAGGGTAGAGTGGCCGGGTAGCGGCCAGTTGAAGAGGCGGGACCGGGGAGCTGTGACTTGACCCCGAACCACAACTAGGTGAGTACCCCGGGCCCAGTAAGCACCAGGGTTGTCAAGTAGCACAAGGGGTGAAACAGGTAACATGACAAGACGTTAAAAAACTTATTAAATTAATGTCAATATATCTATTGCAAAGGCACAGCGAAATTTGTGGACAGCAGTTGCATGATCAAGTCGGGGTTTTTGTAGTGGTATAGAAACGTCTGAAGTGAGCATATAGATATCAACCTAACAGCTAAGTACTATTAGGTTCCATAATGATCCTTGGGTTTAAGAAGCATTTAAGCATCTAATTATGTATAACTCAATTTCTCGGTCATATAATGATCCTATCTAACTCTTAAAATAATCGGTGAATTCCTGTGAATGTTCCATACCGACTATGGTACACCAAAACTACAACAGCTGTATTGTACCGAGGCAATAGTGTATTGTATGTAGTGTTAAAATAATGTTACTCTACGTATTTCTTAACGATATGTAGATTTTAAAAAGTCATAGCTCACATCAGTGCTAATGAGAACTTTCAAAAACTTTTTAAAAATATTAAAGATGACCTGTTTCTGGGATAAAATAAGTGTCTGACAGAGGACGTGAAGATCTGGGTACACTATTCAATTGTCACGGCCCTGACGTTTAGCGAAAAACCTGCGTTATTAAGATACAATGTTAAGTGTAGTACCATCGGAGCACTTGTATGTAGGCATGAACTGTATGTGCTTGAGGCAGAGATGCACATCAGTCACATTATAGCTCAGAACTAATGAAATAACTTACAATGTGCAACCCATTGTGCCCACTCATTTCAGCATACCACAGGGTACTTTAATACTATGGGAAAGTGTTCTGGCAGGGAGATGCTTGTTTAACAAAAGATCATCCAAAACCTACCGATTCGACTGGCATCATTGCATAACACGTGTCTGAAGACCACCCAAAACAAAGGTGAGTGAGTGACTTAATTAGGGTCCGGTTTTATAGACCTTAGCTCATGCTATACACTTACTGTCATGTTTTATATTCAAGACTCGATAATGTTTGCCTTGATGATGGAACTGTTATGGATGAAGACCCCGAGCCTCATCCGTTTGGTGGATGATTCCAAGCTCTAATGTGGCTGAAAACCACGTTTAACTTCCGTACCATTTTGATTACTTGACTGTCATAAATAGAACTGATCACCCATAGTACATGCAGCTTTATATACACCTATAACATTGGCTGTTTCATAAATCTTACTTATTTTTCCAAGTATTTAGGGCCACAAATATGCAAAACTCTCAACAACATTGTAAGGAAAACACACCTCTTACCCTTCACTGCATAGTTGGAATAATAGTGGCTATAAAACACACATCCTGTCAACCCTGTGGACCAGAACATTTAATAATGTACAAGGTAGACAGAAGATTTAAGTTTACAGTATATAGGAAGACCACTAATATGTGTCTGTATATCTGTTATCACTCAATTCATGAAGTGAAAGTTAATAAGAGTGGTTTCGTTACAATATTCTTGAAAGCTTTGCGTATTAGTACCCTTGAATTCTTGGACTATGAAATAAGTAAAAAAAAATTATACTACATCAAATTTACGATATACATACCAAGGACTTTAATGAGTAGGCCTTACTAGCAGATAAAATATACTACAGGACTGAACCCACAAAGTCAACTCCAGTTAGGAGAACGTTGCACGAATGTCTCGTTCTGTACTCTAGATATCATTAGGGAATACAAAGAGTAATGTTTTATTTCTGAATCCCACATGCTATTGCCTTGATACCTTCAGTTCTCGTAATTTTAGGGTACCCTAATCAAACGTGGATTCCAATCCTGCTGACCTCGATCCTTGTATATATATTAGTCATGCTGAATTGGTAAAACTTGCGATTTTGTCTTGCCGAATAAGGCAAGCGAAAATATCTTTATGCAATAATTTCGAAAAAATCATTCTGAACCTAACGAAAAATATATTTCATTGTGATTATTTATTATTAAATTAAACTTATCTAAAATATATTTATTTGGGAGTAGGCTAAATTACATTGCTCTTGTTATAATAAGGTTAGGTAAGTTTTCTAAGGTTCTTTTGGTACAAAATTATTAATTTTTACATTAACAAAAATGAAAAAAATTAAATGTTTAAGATAAAATTTTAGAAAGGGACACTATATATATATATATATATATATATATATATATATATATATATATATATATATATATATATATATATATATATATATATATATATATATTTTATATATATATATATATATAAATATATATATATATATATATATATATATATATATATATATATATATATATATATATATATATGCTAGGAATTCGCAAGAGCAGGCGAAATATTCACAAACACTGATCTTGGCCGACGGAGACTCGTCCTCGACTGACAGGAACGCAGTGCTTACCGACCGACCACACTGGACCAAGCATCCAGCTGCAGACGTATCCAAAGCGCCAGCCAGGCGGGAGGCTTACAGCTTTCATCATCCGCATGCATCGACACAACTAGAGATTTATAGTTGTGTCGATGCATGCAGGGGATGAGATGAAAAGCTGTAAGCCTTCCTGCCTGAAAGCTGGCTGCCTTGGAATAACGTCTACGAAAGCTGGATGCCAAGGTATTGGTCCAGTGGGGTACGGTCGGTAAAGCACTGCGTTCCTGTCACAAGGTTCGTAGGGTCGAGTCTCCGTCGGCCAGAGATCAGTGTTTATATATATATATATATATATATATATATATATATATATATATATATATATATATATATATATATATATATAGTCTGAGGTCAATGTGTGGTGTGAATATAATGCAGAGAATTGGGAGTTTGGAAATTAGGAGGAGGTGCGGGATTCCCAAAACGATTGTCCAGAGAGCTGAGGAGGGGTTGTTGAGGTGGTTTGGACATGTAGAGAGAATGGAACGAGACAGAGTGACTTCGAGAGTGTATAAATCTGTAGTGGAGGGAAGGCGGGGTAGGGGTCGGCCTAGGAAAGGTTGGAGGGAGGGGTAAAGGAAGTTTTGTGTGCGAGGGGCTTGGATTTCCAGCAAGCATGTGTGAGCGTATTTGATAGGAGTGAATGGAGGCATATGGTTTTTAATACTTGACGTGCTGTTGGAGTGTGAGCAAAGTAACATTTATGAAGGGATTCAGGAAACCGGCAGGCCGGACTTGAGTTCTGGAGATGGGAAGTACAGTGCCGGCACTCTGAAGGAGGGGTGTAAATGTTGCAGTTTTATAACTGTAGTGTAAAGCACCCTTCTGGCAAGACAGTGATGGAGTGAATGATGATGAAAGTTTTTCTTTTTCGGGCCACCCTACCTTGGTGGGGAAACGGCCGATGTGTTAATAAAATAAAAAAAATAATATATATATATATATATATATATATATATATATATATATATATATATATATATATATATATATATATATATATATATATATATATGTTTGGCCTAAATGTACTCAGGCTATCAGTTCAGTTACTTTACGTATAATATCAAGTGATTTTGTAATGGTACTCGGTGGTACGGAGACCTCTTGGTGTGTTCCGGACGATAAATTACTTCGGCTCTAAGTTGCCACAAATCGCTTAGTACTCGATACCCGACTTCACAAGGCTTCCAGGGAAAGGATTAATTTGTGTATCACTAATGTCTGACAAGATATCGAACATGACTAGAATTTATCCATCTTGCCTGACAATGCAAACTAAAATTTTAGATTTTTTTTAATATAACAAAATGTTTACTCAGTCATTTTTGACCTCGGTTACTCTAACATTACATAATTTAATCTAATTTTACATTAGTTTTCCTAATCGTGGTCTAGAACTAGAGTTTAAGAATAAGTGTGTAGAAATGCCACCAAACTAAGCCTGGTTCGTACCTACATACAATTTATTATATTCACGAAGACGTTAAATCAGAATTTTCAATCCTTGCCGCACTTACGTTAGCATCCTCACTTACCATAAATCTTTTTACAAGTTTTAACTTTGCCGGTGCCTTAAATTCAGTCAAAAAGAAAAAAAAGCTGTGCTAAGATATGCTCATTAACATTTTCTGTCCCTGTATTCCCTCATTTACTCATGTTACAACTCTGGCTTCAAAAATTCACATAGAGAACACGAAATTTTCTCGTACGAAGGTGTTCAGCAGAGTAACCCCTCACCCTCCCCTAGCCCCTTTCTGTTTTTTTTCCGAGCTATCAAGGACGTTACTGAGGGATTGGGGACTGAAGTCACCAGCTTGTTCGTGAATGCCTGCACTCTGGCAGGCGCAAAAGTCTTACAGGGTATCAGAAAAATCAAAGCGCTTGGAGAAAATCTTGGCCTCTGCTTGAACCCCTTGAAATGCAGTTTCCTCCAGCTAATCTACCAAGGAGCATGTCATTGGCACCTTGCAAGGGGTTCAAGTCTTTTATTCCACTGGCAGTAATCTTCACGGTGCTTCACTTGAGTCTAACGCCATCAGTGAGATTAAAGGAAAAAAAAATATTGCTGACTTATAAAGGATGAAAAATAGAGCTGGAAGCCTTAAGCACACGATACGTTTTTCTCCTCACTAGAGTCTCTTACCCAACAGTATAACTTGCTTTCTACGATGATACCAATCCTCTGAAGCCCCAAACAAAGCTAGTAAGAAACCCTCCTAAGGTCACTGTTAGAATAACTTTCAATTGTTTCTACAGACGAATCACAGTGGTTGCAAGCCTCACTTTCGGTCAGATTGGCAGACTGGACACTGGTATGATCTCATAGATTTCCTTGTCAGCCGTTTTAACTTCCTCATTCCAGTGAACTAGTGAAGACTAAGGACATAAGTAATGTAGAAAGCACGTTGAAAATAGTATATAATATCGACAAGTTGAAGAGTAAAACACATGTGCAATAGTTGGGTATCTTTATTGTGATTGAAACGAATATTTCCTTAGTCCTGACAACAAAATCAGCTGAAACTATACAAATAATCCATCATGGAAATGACTTCTGCAGTACTGTTTGATGAGGCAGGCTCCCAGAAGCTTCTGGGGCTATGGAAAGATACAATAGGATCCCCACTGGTGCCGTTGATGCAGGTATTTCACAGAAGTGGTGTCTGTGAAATCTTTCAATTAAAACTTTATAACTCAGGGGTACAGTACTGACTTGCTACATGCCAGGACCACGATTCGAGTCCTCGCCCATTCTTTTGTTTATTCACTGACAGCCATTAATTGTAACTATATATATATATATATATATATATATATATATATATATATATATATATATATATATATATATATATATATATATATATATATATATGTCGTGCCGATTAGGTAAAACCTGTGATTTTGGCTTAAATAACAACGCTCACCTTGCCATATAAGACAAGTGAAAATTTGTGTATGCAATAATTTCGCCAAAATCATTCTGAACATAACGAAAAAATACATATCATTGTGTTTGTTTATTATTAAATTAATGTTAACGTATCTAAAATATATTTAGTTGGGTTAAGCTAAATTAAATTGCGCTTGTTGTAATAAGGTTAGGTAGGTTTTCAAAGTTTCTCTTGGTACAAAATTATAAATTCTTACATTAACATTAATGAAAAAAATATATCTTTAAACGTATAAGAGAAAATTTTAAAAAGGACTTAATTTTAGATGAGTTCTTGCTAATTGACCAGTTTTACCTAATCGGCACGATATATATATATACATTTTATATATATATGTCGTGCCGATTAGGTAAAACTTGCGATTTTGGCTTAAATAGCAACGCTCACCTTGCCATATAAGACAAGTGAAAATTTGTGTATGCAATAATTTCGCCAAAATCATTCTGAACCTAAAGAAAAAAATATATTTCATTGTGTTTGTTTATTATTAAATTATTGTTAACGTATCTAAAATATATTTAGTTGGGTTAGGCTAAATTAAATTGCGCTTGTTGTAATAAGGTTAGGTAGGTTTTCAAAGTTTCTCTTGGTACAAAATTATAAATTCTTACATTAACATAAATGAAAAAAATATATCTTTAAACGTATAAGAGAAAATTTTTGAAAGGACTTAATTTTAGATGAGTTCTTGCTAATTGACCAGTTTTACCTAATCGGCACGACATATATATATTTATATATATATATTTATATATATATATATATTTTTTTTTTTTTAAGGATGGGGTCCCCCTCTAATATATATATATATACACATAGAAAGATCGCAGTCAGCAGGACTCGATACTGCTACTTGAGACGGTCAAGATTCCCAGGCAGCGGTCTTATCCACTCACCCAGCTTGTGTGGCATTTGTGGTTGAGTGGATAAGACTGCTGACTGCGATCTTTCTCTGTATACACCCGCTTGTTTCTGCGTTGTGACTGATATATATATATATATATATATATATATATATATATATATATATATATATATATATATATATATATATATATATATATATATATATATATATACATTATTGTAACCTCGAACGAGTGGTATTTAATCAATAATACTGCGACTAGTCGAGGACTCGAACCCATGCTGTTTTGGACCACCACTCGTTCGTGGTTACAATATATACACTGCTTGTGGAAGCTAGTACACCAAACGGGGAGTAGAATGAAATTAGTAGGATTAAGTGGTCTTGTGGGTTAGAGAGTCATTTGAGTTTCGCTCACCATGAGGCGAGTCAAAACGACATGAGTTCCAGTCCTTGGCTAGTTGCAGTGTTGTTATCAGCATAACTTTTGCGAAGATATAATACACGTACAGAATGCAGCTATTATGTCTAACCTTCTAATTAATAAACTAAAAGGAACGAATGCGCTCATTTGACAATACTTCATGTTGTTGCCTTCTAAAATATTCCCGGGAGACAAATTAATTAGAAGGTTACACATAATAGCTGCATTCTGTATGTGTATTATCTTCGATTGTAACGTAATCTAGTCTGTCACATGACTTGTTCTCCGCGATTAGAAGAAGCTTAGGGCTGGCTATTAAATCTTCTAGTTTCTAACATCCTAGTATCCAAGAGACGCTGGCGGAGTCAATCACGCTACTATCCTCTCAGAAAACTTCCACTCAGTTCTGCTGTTGCTACCTATGCAACTTTGCACAGCTCCTGATGTTGCACTGAGAAGTGTGAAAGTACTTGAGCTTAAAATTTCCATCCTCCGTGGCTTGCATATATATAGTATATATATATATATATATATATATGTTGCCCTTCGACTTGCCGCCCCTATTCTCGCCGAACACAGGTGTATTTGTGGCAGTGAAGCAGGAGACCGATTCGGGTACCATGGTCTTGTGTGTCGTAAATCCGAGGGAAAGATTGCAAGACATGAAGAGGTTAATAACATTATCAAGAGGAGCCTCACAACAGCCGGATGCCCAGCAGTAAGGGAACCACCCCAACTATGCAGATCTGATGGCAACCAAAAGCGTCCAGATGGTATCACCCTTCAAGCCTGGACAGACGGCAAGCAGGTGGTGTGGGACTACACATGTGCATCTACCTTGGCTGATACCTATCTCCAGTACACCAGGGAGGAAGGAGGGGCTGCTGCCACCTTCAGGGAGTCCCAGAAGTCGAGAAAATATGGAGAACTTGCCCATCATTATATGTTTGTTCCCATAGGCTCAGAGACCCTTGGCCATGGGGAAAGAGTGCATCTAAGTTCCTCAAGGAGCTGGGCAAAAGACTCAACAGGGTAACTAGGGATCCCAGGGCAGCTAGTTTTCTGTTCCAGCGACTCAGCGCTGCTGTTCAGAGGGGTAATGCATGCTGTATTCTGGGCACGCGCACCAGCTCGGAAGAGCTGGATGAGATTTTCGCATTATAATCAGTGACAAAGATGTAACAATATGTACTAGACATGTATCTCTCACCTCGTGTACTGTATATGCCATCTTTATATCAACAATGTATCTCTCAAATCTTTTGTACCATATTATGTAATAAAACATACCTATTGGTAAAAAAAAAAATTAAAAGATGGGGTGGTAGGAGAAGTGGAATATTCAAATGGCATCAGTAAGAAATCCAAATATTCTTCCTTGAAGCCTTTTATATATATATATATATATATATATATATATATATATATATATATATATTATATATATATATATATATATATATATATATATATATATATATATATAATATATATATATAATATTGCAGTCTGCACAAGTTTTTATGCTGAAACTGCCAGAATGTGGTAGTTTTTTAGCTTTTGTCGCAGCTCCACATTTTACTCAATACCTATTGTCCCTGTGATGCCTGGTAACTAAGTCCATTGTTCGCTACACTCCTCTATACAACACAATACAAACACAATGTACTGAGATTTCAGCATATATATATTTTTTTATATTTATACGTGTATGTGCGTCTACATTTGTGTATGCAGGTATGCATCGATTCTTTTGCATATGAAAATATTGTTGCAGGTGTGCATGCAACTATGTGTACATAGCTGCATACCAACTGTGTGTGTACTCACCTATTTGTACTCACCTAATTGTGGTTGCAGGGGTCGAGACTCAGCTCCTGGCCCCGCCTCTTCGCTGTCCGCTACTGGGTCTCTCCTCCCCCTGCTCCATGAGCTTTATCATACCTTGCCTTAAAACTATGTATGGTTCCCGCCTCCACTATATCGTTCGCTAGACTATTCCACTTCCTGACTACTCTGTGGCTGAAGAAATGCTTCCTAACATCCCTTTGACTCATCTGAGTCTTCAGCTTCCAGTTGTGTTCCCTTGTTTCTGTGTTCCCTCTCTGGAACATCCTGTCACTATCTACCTTGTCGATTCCCTGCAGTATTTTGTATGTCGTTATCATGTCTCCTCTAACCCTTTTGTCATCCAGTGTTGTTAGTCCTATTTCCCTCAACCTTTCTTCATATGGCATTTCCTGAGTTGTGGAACTAGCCTTGTCGCAAACCTTTGCACTTTCTCTAATTTCTTGACGTGCTTGACCAGGTGTGGGTTCCAGACTGGTGCTGCATACTCTAGTATGGGCCTGACGTATACGGTGTACAGTGTCTTGAACGATTCCTTGTTAAGGTAACGGAACGCTAATCTTAGGTTTGCCAGTCGCCCATATGCTGCCGCGGTTATCTGGTTGATGTGTGTTTCCGGAGACGTGCTTGGCGTTATACTCACCCCAAGGTCTTTCCTTTGATGAGGTTTGCAGCCTTTGTCCACCTAGCCTGTACTCTGTCAGCGGTCTTCTTTGCCCTTCTCCGATCCTCATGACTTTGCATTTGGTGGGGTTAAATTCGAGAAGCCAGTTGCTAGACCAGATGTCAAGCTTGTCCAATTCTCTTTGAAGTCCTGCTTGGTCTTCATCCGATGTGATTCTCCTCATTAATTTCACATCATCTACGAACAGAAACACTTCTGAGTCTATCCCGTCCGTCATGTCATTCATATATACCAAGAATAGCACAGGTCCTTGGACTGACCCCTGCTGTACACCGCCCGTCACCGGCGCCCACTGTGATACCTCATCACGCACCATGACCCGTTGTTGCCTCCCTGTGAGGTATTCCCTGATCCATTCCAGTTCCCTTCCTGTTATACACGCTTGGTCTTCCAACTTCTTTACTAATCTCATATGAGGAACTGTGACGAAGGCCTTCCTGCAGTCCAGGAAAATGCAGTCAACCCACCCTTCTCTCTCTTGCCTTACCTCTGTTACTTTATCATAGAACTCCAGGAGGTTTGTTACACAGGATTTGCCTTCCCTGAATCCGTGCTGTCTGGCGTTGATTATCCTGTTCTGCTCCAGATGCTCCACCATTCTTTTCCTGATGATTTTCTCTAAGACTTTGCACACTATGCATGTAAGTGCCTCTTTTCTGTCTCCTTTTTTAAAGATGGGGACTACGTTGGCCTTTTTCCATATCTCATGTAGCTGCCCAGTTTCTAAGGGATGTGTTGAATATTACGGTAAGTGGCACACTCAGAACCTCAGCTCCTTTCTGAAGGACCCACGGGGAGATATTGTCCGGACCCAACGCCTTTGAGGTATCAAGGTCACTGAGTAACTGCTTCACCTCCCCCTCAGTTGTGTGTATGCCCTCCAGCACTTGATACATCCCTTGTTGGTGATGTACCCCGTCCTGTCTACCCAGCTGCCTTCCTGCCTCCACTGTGAATACTTCCTTAAACCTCGAGTTGAGCTCCTCACATACCTCTTGATCATTACTTGTGATTTCCCCATCCTCTATCCTCAGCCTTATCACCTGGTCCTTGACTGTTGTCTTC
>WNWK01044209.1:0-15189 GCA_009830355.1 Cherax destructor | reverse complement strand
CTTCGTCATACCCTTCACAAAGGCTGAAAAAAGTCACTGCCTGTTAATACTCCTATTGGCCCCACAGAGTCATTATTGCCCACAGGGGGTGCCAGGTTCACCTTATTAGGGGAAAAGCCTCTGCATAGCGGCATTAAGACCCACGGTAGAGACCTTTTTGGTAGTCTACCCATGACTCCCATTAACTCGGGTCTTCTCTCTGCCCAGACCAACGTTTATATAGAGGGGACGGTGTCTTTTGGACTGGGCCTTTTATCCAGAGGAAGCCTGATAATTTCAAGGTTGTAGGATGCCCCCTTCGTACTTCCATCCCCATAAGGCAACTGCGCTTGATGAAAGTTTGTTGGCCCCCTGATCTAACAACGTTGTCACTCTTTTGGGTTTTTATTCCTCTTACCCTTTAATGGTCATGTCCAAACAGGTAAGGCAACGTTAGCTAAACCATTACGAACGTTAGCTGCAATTTGGGGTTGCGCCACTGGGGTGTCAGGGTGATTATCCTTGCCATTAATAGGAGTACACCCCCTTTTGCACATCACTATGTGATGTTGGCCTTTATTGCATTGGTGACAATTATTCAGTCTGGCCTGGCAATCCCTTACATTATGATTACCCAGCCATCGCATGCACCGGTCCAAGTTCGTCTAATCTCTTCACTTTCGCGTCCCACGAATTATAAGTAACGCAAAGTTTAGAGAATGGGTTCCGTTACAGAAGAGACAATCTCTCTTCTCTTGGCTCGCAGTCTGCCCCCGGGTTACCCTTATTGGGTGTTTATTCTTCCTGTCCTGTTGTGACGAACCATTACTACTGGTCCCTGTCACTTGATAGGTGCCAACATAACCCTTTTATTGGATGGGTTGTAACTGTTACCATTGGGGTAATTTTTCCCCTTGGGGAACTTAACTGATGACTCACCGTCATTATGACTTGCATTCTTGAAGGTAGTGGGTTGGCTAGTTTGCAATTGAACAATTAATTCTTGCAAACCTGTCCTTATCTCCTCCACCTCAAAGTAACCCTTGTGGTACTTGTTAGATAACCACTCTATCGTCTTATAGTGCAATTTATGTTGTATCATGGGACTCAACAACCACTCAGTGTTCTCCAGACTATGTTTATTACCCAAGACCTTGAGAATGCTCTCTAGGTTGACCTGAAATTGTTGCAACCCTTTATAGTTGTGATCTGGCATTCTCAAATTAACCAGTGCAACTACTAGATCCATTTTACGCTGATTTGAATTACCATAAGTACTCTCTAACAGACTAACAGCTTCTGTATAAGAGTCGTTTACATTGGGAAAGCTCTAATGAGAATGGAGGCATCTCCCCTCAATTGTCCCTTTAAATAAATCAGCTTATTAACACCTGCTAGATCCTTCCGATCATGTAATATTGCCTTGAAAATGGACCAAAATTCCTCCCAGCTGTCTCCTGGCTGAAACGACAACAACTGTACTTCTGGGATTTTGGGGAGGGACATTTTATTTACCACGTGAGGCTGGCCCACCACGCCATCCATACTCTTTAACTTATCCAGTACCTTAACTTTGCAAGCACAAATGACGTCTTCCAAGTCACCATATTATAATAATATCTTTATTTACTACAAGTACATGTACATGGTATACAGGCCTAGCTGACATCAGTGACATACTACTATATAGAAAGTCCCTTGTTATGCTGAGCATTTCGGGCAGATTAGGTCAGTGACCTAGGATGCGACTCACACCAGTCGACTAACACCCAGGTACCCATTTTACTGATGGGGAACATAGACAACAGGTGTAAAGAAACACGCCCAATGTTTCTGCCCTGGCTGGGAAACGAACCCAGGCCCTCGCCGTGTGAAGCGAGAGCTTTAGCCATCAGACAGTGTTTCTCATTCCTCATCGCTCGAACAATCCTCCAGTAACTCAATTTCATAGACTTTGAACCACTGCTCATACGAAACGTACCTACGTTCTAGTAGTTCTAAATTCATTTTCAAGTCAATAGCACTCATCGACGGCTCGTCCACTAAGTCCAAACACGTACGGTGTGCCTTTGTCACATGCCCCTTGCGAGCTTGTAATGACGCTTTCTTGGCTTTAATATCCATGGGTTTGCCACCCCCAGTAACTCTGTCAGGTTCAGTCATGGTTGTAGAATTAATAACCACTGATGTCACAAATTAAATAAATCCTTTACAAAGGTCGTTCTCACACCTTACTCTTGCACAAATCGTAGCCACGCCTGTGCTAGCAATTAATTGGACTAATTACTGTCCACCACACGATTAATTAGCTCTGTGTACTCTATACTCACTTCCTACAATCAGTCACTTAATTATTAAATAATTAATTCAATAATGATTAATTCACTAATCACATCCGGTTCAGGATGGACCAACGGGCAATGTGGGGAATTGTGAGAGATTGTCTATCTGGGCCACCGCCACTTGCAACAAACAATCTCCCGGGGAGATGACCGACTAGTATAATTTTACCGCAGTCACTCCCGCGAGGTGTGTGAGAAACTTTACCCACTCCTGGTCGCACCCAAGGGGATCCTTCGATATTCTCACACTCACCCCACTGCACTCTGGACCAGTGTAAATAAATCTGAAGAGATTATAATAATAATTTATGGTATGACTAATTTTTAAGTGGACTGTATAGTTTAGATATAGGATATAGGACTGATTGAGGAGAAGGAGGAGAGAGTACAAGTAATTAATATTCACTCACCCTTATCTGCGTCTTGGGTGTTCACTGGAGATCTTCATTATTCCCACCACAGACACACAATATCTCAACATACCTACTGGCCAGCTAGTATGAGGATAAAGTACATACTTACGGTGGGGAGGCCGCATTCTTGTTGATGTGCTTCGATAGATCTCGTGATCTTGCACGGTCAATATAGTTCGTCCGTCAAGATGTTGATATGGGTTGTCCCTCGAGTCAAGGAAGATTAATTTCCTTGAGCTCTTTTACGCCCACGGGACTGGGCGTTACTTAACATGTGGTTGGTCGTTGTAGCGATTCATATCCTCTCGCTATTTCCCTTATTACAGTTTATACGTATAACTTTACACACTATGTATATCATGGCTTAATGTCCACTAGTTTGTACACATTCACCGTCTTGATATTGGTATTCAGAGTCGATGAGCGAAGATACAGTTTGTTAACTCTTTTTCTTGGCTGCTTACGTCTGGGCAGTAGAATGGTAGCGTAGGTGCAGAGATACGGCCGATGACTAGACTCAGTTTATTAATGGTAAGGTGTAGGTATACACGGGGCAGAGCGTGAGGGGACCCGGGAGCCAGCAAGGGTAGAACCTGTCTCGAGTAGGTAGGCCGCCAGAGTGAGAGCGAAACATGGCTGACCAGCCCGACCTTGATAGGCCTATAGATGGCAGCACCGTAGTGCCGCGCAGTTTGAAACAGCCTCTGAATAGGCTGTTTACAAGTTAATCATCCCCTCCATATCCAACATGGCAGTCTGGGTATGGCGTCCTACGCCAGACGCACCTGGTACATTCACTTCCAATTATTTACAAATCTGCTTCACTAGATTCAACATCTCACCGTATTCATTAGTACATTTCAGTCTCTTCTATTACAAAAACCACCCAGAATCAGGGTTTACGACCGTATCTTGTCGTGTCGCTGTATTACTATAACCCGAATTAGGCCTAACTCTCGATACCCCATTAGACCGGGATCACACGTTATTTCACCAAATTGTCTCCCAAATATCAGAATTTCCGGAACGAATGTCCACGAATTACGCGTCACACACTTTGATATCACTCTATATTACGATGTGAAGTAATTAAGTCCGGTCTGGCTGTCGCAATCACCAAATTCCCGAAGCCATCGCCCGATATCTGGCATGTAGGCCTCTCCACCCGTGACTGTCTTCACCACTTGAATCCGCGTATCCCCTCCACTCACACCTCTGCCCACGCTTATCTGATGGGTCTATCTTCATACCCACATAAACGTTAAGCCACCAGCAGTACATTAAAGATATCTATTCATATTGGAAAGTTTATCAATTACAACTTTCGGAAAATACCAATATTTTCCACATAACCCTTAAACGGTCCAAACCAGCAAATAATAGAGCCTACAAGATTGGAGAATACACTGGACCTCATCTTCACTAACAATGATGATCTGATACGAAATGTCATCAGGGAGCCTTCTCCAATTTCAACTTCAATAACAAAAACATAAGGTGGGACCAAGTAAACCAAATCCTAAATGATATAAACTGGGAAGATAGCCTAAGCATCACGGATTCTAACCTATGTCTAGAACAAATTAACTCTGTGGCACTTGAGGTTTGCTCAAGGCAAATTCCCTTAAGGAAAAGGAGAAGATGTAAACTAGAAAGAGAGAGGCGCTCCCTATACAGGCGAAGGCAAAGAATAACAGAGTGGCTACAAGAGGCCAATATATTTGAAATACGTAGAGAGGCACTGGTCAGAGAAATAACAAACATCGAATTAAAACTAAAGGAATCTTACAGGAATCAAGAAATGCGGGAAGAACTAAAAGCCATAAATGAAATTGAAAGAAACCCAAAGTATTTCTTTTCCTATGCCAAAACAAAGTTGAGAACAACATCCAGTATTGGGCCACTACTAAAACGAGATGGGTCTTACACAGATGACAGCAAGGAAATGAGTGAGTTACTAAAGTTCCAGTATGACTCAGTTTTTAGTGAGCCGCTAACCAGACTAAAAGTTGAAGACCTAAATGAATTTTTTATGAGAGTGCCACAGAACCTGGTAGATGCAAGCCTATCTGACATTACCCTGACGCCACATGACTTTGAAAAGGCGATAAATGACATGCCCATGCACTCCGCTCCAGGCCCCGACTCATGGAACTCAGTGTTCATCAAGAACTGCAAGAAGCCCCTATCACGTGCTTTTAACATCCTATGGAGAGGGAGCATGGACACTAGGGTCGTCCCGCAGTTACTAAAAAGAACAGACATAGCCCCACTCCACAAATGCGGCAGTAAAGCAATGGCAAAGAACTACAGACCAATAGCGCTAACGTCCCATATCATAAAAATCTTTGAAAGGGTTCTAAGAAGCAAGATCGCCAATCATCTAGATAACCATCAATTACACAACCCAGGGCAGCATGGGTTTAGAGCAGGTCGCTCCTGTCTGTCCCAACTACTGGACCACTATGACAAGGTCCTGGATGCTCTAGAGGACAAACAGAATGCAGATGTTATATACACAGACTTTGCAAAAGCCTTTGATAAGTGTGACCATGGTGTGATAGCACACAAAATGCGTGATAAAGGAATAACAGGAAAAGTTGGTAGATGGATCTATAATTTCTTAATAAGTAGAACACAAAGAGTAGTAGTCAACAGAGTAAAGTCTCAGGCAGCTAATGTGAAAAGCTCTGTTCCACAAGGCACAGTACTCGCTCCCATCCTGTTCCTCATCCTCATATCGGACATAGACAGGGATATAAGCCACAGTGTCGTGTCTTCCTTTGCAGATGACACCAGAATCTGTATGACAGTGTCCACCGTTGAAGACACTGCAAGACTCCAAGCAGACATAAACCAAATCTTTAAATGGGCTGCAGAAAACAATATGAAGTTCAATGATGAGAAATTTCAATTACTCAGATACGGAAAACGTGAGGAAATTAAAATCTCATCGGAGTACAAAACTAATTCCAACCACACAATAGAGCGAAAAACTAATGTCAAAGTCCTGGGAGTGATCATGTCAGAGGATCTCACCTTCAAGAACCATAACACCGTAGCAATCGCATCTGCTAGAAAAATGACAGGATGGATAATGAGAACCTTCAAAACCAGGGATGCAAAGCCCATGTTGACACTTTACAAATCGCTTGTTCTATCTAGGCTGGAATATTGCTGCACACTAACTGCACCTTTCAAGGCAGGTGAAATTGCTGACCTTGAAAATGTGCAGAGAACCTTCACGCAGGCACTGGACAGGCACCTAAAGTCGGTACCTGACCAGCCAGGCTGTGGTTCGTACATTGGACTGCGTGCAGCCAGCAGTAACAGCCTGGTTGATCAGGCTCTGGTCCAACATGAGGCCTGGTCACAGACCGGGCCGCGGGGGCGTTGACCCATGGAATTCTCTCCAGGTAAACTCCAGGTAATACGTTAGTACTGCTACTGCCCCAAACATATATTTACGTTTTATTTTTCCTGCCTCCAAATTTGGCACGATTGGCCTGAGATGCCTGGTCAGCATAGAATGGGTCTTAACAGTGTGGCAAACACCAAGGATTCACTGATGTCATGTAATATTAACACTCCCCTTTTAAGTGGAAAGTGATGTCGGCAGGCTTGCCGGCCAGCTTGCTGGCCACTTAGCTGGCCAAGCTGTCTGTCTGTATCTATCTGTCTCTTTGTCTCTATCTGTCTCTATCTCACAGGAACACATACGTGGATAACTCAAAAAATCCAGACAAAGTGCTATACGTACTATGCTTGTGATTATGTGTAATACCAGTTGGTTCATGAGCTACTCTGAGACAAGCAGACAGAAAGAAGGAGACACACAGGCAGACAGAAAGACAGACACACAGACAGACAGGTTTGCGTAACAAATAAACAAATAAAGCAAGCGAAGCAGTGTAAGCTCGTCAAATGTCACCACTGTCATTACTGGACTGATAAGAAAAGATAATACTACGCTCACCCCTCATCAAATGTCACCAGAGTCATTAGTGGAGATAAGATAAGGCAGTGAGACATCTTACATAATGCTTCAAGGGAACTTATTATTATTATTATTATTATTTATTATTATTATTATTATTATGCACTATCATTATTATTATTATTATTATTATGCACTATCATTATTATTATTATTATTATTATTATTATGCATTAACGAAGAAAGAGTGACAGTCGTTATTTGTTCAATAACTAAAGAATGCTTTTACTAGTTGGCTTCAAAATATTACTGACGATGCAGTCTATAATAAAGATGATAACCCAATAGTAAAAATTTGAATTTTTGAGGCGCATTTTGAAATCATGGGTACAGTTCAGTGGCAGTGAGATTGAGCAAAGGCGAACCTCTTCAGAATGGACTCATTCAACAAGCGCCAAAACACCCACCAAAGATACTGTTTTCGGGTAGTTTTACTGCTAAGAAGCCTTATTATTTGAGTACAATTTCAGTACCTAATATTAGTGTCAGAACAAAGATTAGCTATGAAATCACAAGAACTACTGTAAATTGTAATTCTTCTTCTTTCAACAAATCAGCCGTTTCCCACCAAGGCGGGGTGGCCCAAAGAGAAAAAAGTTTCTCTTTTTAACTTTAGTAATGTATACAGGAGAAGGGATTACTAGCCCCTTGCTCCCAGCATTTTAGTCGACTCTTACAACACGCATGGCTTACGGAGGAAGAATTCTGTTCCACTTCCCCATGGAGATAAGAGGAAATAAGAACAAGAACTAGTAAGAAAATAGAAGAAAACCCAGAGGGGTGTGTATATATATGCTTGTACATGAATGTGTAGTGTGACCTAAGTGTAAGTAGAAGTAACAAGACATACCTGAAATCTTGCATGTTTATGAGACAGAAAAAAGACACCAGCAATCCTACCATCATGTAAAACAATTACAGGCTTCCGTTTTACACTCACTTGGCAGGATGGTAGTACCACCCTGGGCGGTTGCTGTCTACCAACCTACTACCTACAATAAATTGTAATTATCAGAACACAAAAATTATATAAAATAATATAAAAAAAGAGAAAAAAAGGTATATCGGCAACAATTCTGCAAGCGGCAGGACTCCTGTTGCTGTCAGGTGACCATCCACTGCCAACTTCTCCGCCTCATATCTCAGTAAGTACTGACCCTAATTTTTTTTTTTATCCTTTAACCCTTTGACTGTCGCAACCCTCAATCCTGAGTGCTCTCCTGTTGTCGCAAAATTTAAAAAAAATAAATAAATTATTTTTTCTTATGAAATGATAGAGAATCGTTTCCCGATGGTAAAGACACCAAAAGTTTGAAATTTGATTGAAAACTCGCGGAATTACGCTCTCGCGAAGTTAGTGATCTCAGCAATATATACGCATCGGCAATTTCGCCGAATTTGAGCCCTATTTTCGGTAAATTCCATTGTTCCAGTTGACCAAACTCATAGATATTTTTTTAGAACTCCATTTGTTCTATTGATTGAGTACAAGAAACCACCAATTTATCGATTTCAACTACCCAAAAAAGTGATCAGAAATTGGCAATTTGGCCAATTTCATGCAAAATAAAAAAGTTGTCAATTTCAAAATAGGGTCCAGAATAAACAATGCAGACATTCCTGGCACTAAAATAAGATGTTATCTGTTCATTAGTCACGTCTTTAGGCCTCTCTTATATAACTTTTGGTTTCTATTTTGATTTTTTATTCACATAAAAAATAGAAGATTTACCGTTATGCAGACTATTGCATTATTGTAAAAATGGTATAAATAATATCAGTGCACTTGTGAAAGAATATTAGACTCGCCAATTGATGTGTATTGGACGCGTGGCGGGATTTGTTTACTCTTGAACATTTGCAAAAATCGTTTTCATCATAAAACTAATCACAATCATCTTTAATTCTGTAGTATGTTGTCCATTCTATCAAATGAGACCAAAAAAAAGAGAATACAACCATAAATACTATACGAAAATACACCTCAAAGTCGGCGTTTTAATCCAAAAAAATGGTTGGAGTTTTTTTCTCTCATTACATACTGCGTGCTGCAAGATTTTTTTTATACTGCGCACACTGACCACACAGACCCATTCTCTCATATGTGGGCCTACAACCCCCAATCCTGAGTGCTCTCCTGTTGTCACAAAATATTCAAAAAAAAAAAAAATTATTTTTTCTTATCAAAATGTTAAGATTATTTTTCTGATTGTTTTTATCCTAAATTTTTTTTTTTGCAATCAATACTTACCGAGATATGGAGGCGTAAAGTTGGCAACAGCGGCGTATGCCGCTCACTGGTACACTTATATTTACTCCCATTCGAAGGTTTCTTGTATTTTCCAATATATTTTTTTTCAAAATAACTTATGTGGCCTGTGAGACCAAAGTAAGATGCTGTGTACATATATACACTCGTTGTATGCAACATAATAACTGCACAAACATTATTATCATTACAGTGAAACCCCGCCTAATGAGCAAAATTCATTCCAGAAGCCTGCTAAAGTGCCATTACCGAACGAATTTACTTCCTTAAGAAATAATGTCACGTAGGTTAGTCTATTTCAGACCCTCAAAAAATACACTTCCACAAGCACTTACAATATTATACTTACATAACTGTACGATTTCCGGGGTGCTCGTTAGGCGGGGGTCCACTGTATATTGTTTACAAAACTTGTTTACACAAGCCAACAATGAAAACTTTTTTTTATTACTATTGTTCTATAATATATATACACATATATAATGACTGGACACTTTCCATCAACTTCCCTTAGCACTTGAAGCTGTGTGTGTGTGGAGATCTAAATTTGCTGAGTCAGGGTAAGGCAGCTGTCAAAATGACATATTATACCATTACTCACCACCCTCACTGCTGTCAACCTGTCAACACAAAAGGGGACCCATGTCTTCCCCACAACCTCCTTCCTAGCTTCCTTTCTTCCTTCATTCCTTCCTTACGTATTCCCTTCCTCTCATCTCTTCCTTCCTTCCTCTCATCTCTTCCTTCCTTCTTCTCATCTCTTCCTTCCTCTCATCTCTCCCTTCCTCTCATCTCTTCCTTCCTCTCATCTCTTCCTTCCTCTCATCTCTTCCTTCCTTCATCTCATCTCTCCTTCCTTTCTTTCTTTCCTTCCTTCCTTTCCTCCTTCCTTCCTCTCATCTCTTCCTTCCTTCCTCTTATTTCTTCCTTCCTTCCCCTCATCTCTTCCTTCCTTCCTCTCATCTCTTCCTTCCTTCCTCTTATCTCTTCCTTCCTTCCCCTCATCTCTTCCTTCCTCTCATCTCTTCCTTCCTTCCTCTCATCCCTTCCTTCATTCCTCTCATCTCTTCCTTCCTTCTTCTCACCTCTTCCTTCCTTCCTCTCATCTCTTCCTTCCTCTCATCTCTTCCTTCCTCTCATCTCTTCCTTCCTCTCATCTCTTCCTTCCTCTCATCTCTTCCTTCCTCTCATCTCTTCCTTCCTCTCATCTCTTCCTTCCTCTCATCTCTTCCTTCCTCTCATCTCTTCCTTCCTTCTTCTTATCTCTTCATTCCTTCCTCTCATCTCTTCCTTCCTTCCTTCCTCTCATCTCTTCCTTCCTTTCTTACTTCTTTTGTTCCTTCCTCTCATCTCTCCTTCCTTTCTTTCCTTCCTTTCCTCCTTTGTTCCTTCTTCTTTCCTTCCTTCCTCTCATCTCTTCCTTCCTTCTTCTCATCTCTTCCTTCCTTCCTCTCATCTCTTCCTTCCTCTCATCTCTTCCTTCCTTCCTCTCATCTCTTCCTTCCTTCCTCTCATCTCTTCCTTCCTTCCTCTCATCTCTTCCTTCCTTCCTCTCATCTCTTCCTTCCTTTCTCTCATCTCTTCCTTCCTCTCATCTCTTCCTTCCTCTCATCTCTTCCTTCCTCTCATCTCTTCCTTCCTCTCATCTCTTCCTTCCTCTCATCTCTTCCTTCCTCTCATCTCTTCCTTCCTGACTTTCTTACTTATTTCCTCCCTTCCTTTCTTACTTATTTCCTTCCTTCCTTTCTTACTTATTTCCTCCCTTCCTTTCTTACTTATTTCCTCCCTTCCTTTTTTACTTATTTCCTTCCTTCCTTCCTCTCATCTCTTCCTTCCTGCCTTCCTTTCTTCCTTCATTCCTTCCTTTTTCTTCTTCCTTCTTTTGTTCCTTCTTCTCATCTCTCCTTCCTTTCTTCTTTCCTTCCTTCCTTCCTTCCTTTCATCTCTTCTTTCCTTCTTTCCTCTCATCTATTCCTTCCTTCCTTACTTTCTTCCTTCCTTCTGGTATCTTGGGCATTGCTTTCGGTCACAAACTCCTCAAAACCACGAAATTCATCTTCAGAGACACTTCTATCTGTGTTAGAGCTATCACTGGGGAAGAGAAGAGTCCCAGATTCGCCGGGGTGTCAGATATTTCTTACTGCTAGGCATGCTGAACATGGACTACTGAAATGGCGTTCCTACAATGCAACACTGGCTCCCCGATTTTTTTTAAACTGCGCACACTGACCACACAGACCCATTCTCTCACATGTGGGCCTACCAGCTTTCTCCCACTTGATTTGAGGCCGCTAGAATTTATGCGTTTTAATACATCCAAAACAGTGGCTCGTAAGACGTGTGTATACGACCGAAACAGTCAAAGGGTAAACACTTAAAAAATGTGCTCTTTATTTCTGTAATTTTTTTTTTTTTTTTCAAAATATTCAGGGCACTGGGCCAGCGAACGTATATACAGGTCTCCCTCAACATTCACGTTTTCCACTTTCGCGGGCTTCACGCATTCGCGAATTCCCGGCCGCCAAATTCCCAGCCGCCAAATTCCCAGCCACCAAATCATATTTAAGTTTCCCGCCACCCGAGCATCCATACTACCCTCCCCCCCGACCTGGCAGCCAGCCCGCCCACCACTCACTCACTGAGTGTTTTGTTTGTTCATTATTTGTTATTAAACTACAGTATAACATGTATGTAGTACAGTGGACCCTTGAAAATAGGCTCCCTTGAATATAGGTGAATTTGAAAATAGGCCACTTTTTTCAGCAAAATATTGGCTTGATATTAATCCATTGCCTCAAAAATAGGCGGTCGTCTGAAATGCGTCTGCGTGGCCTCCCAGCCACCTGGGCACATAAACACCACATTGAGCATCAGTGTGCCATTGTTTACCAGCGAGTGACCGCCACCCACGCATTCATACCATACATTTTGTCATTATTCCATTGTTTTTAGTGCTTGCAACTGCTAAATAAGCCACCATGGGCCCAAAGAAAGCTCCTACTGCCAGCCCTGTGGTAGAGTGTAGCAGGGATGCAGGGAGTGTAGCAGGAATGCAGGGAGTGTAGCAGGGATGCAGGGAGTGTAGCAGGAATGCAGGGACTGTAGCAGGAATGCAGGGACTGTAGCAGGGATGCAGGGAGTGTAGCAGGGATGCAGGGAGTGTAGCAGGGATGCAGGGAGTGTAGCAGGGATGCAGGGAGTGTAGCAGGGATGCAGGGAGTGTAGCAGGGATGCAGGGAGTGTAGCAGGGAGTGAAGCAGGAAGACAAGGACTTGGTACCTGAAGTGTTAATGGAAGGGGATTACCCGTCCAAACACTAGCAACACCACCTTCCTCTCCCCTCCTTCCTTCTTCCACACATCAACAACTCTTCAATAAAGATAAGTGTCAACTTATTACTGTTTTATACTATATATTTCATTGTTTTCTGTGTAGATAAATGTACATTTCATGTAAAAAAAAATATTTTTTAAATACTTTTGGGTGTCTGGAACGGATTAATTTGATTTACATTATTTCTTATGGGGAAAATGGTTTTGAAAGTCGTCCATTTTGAAAATAGGCAGACTCTCAGGAACGGATTATGGACGATTTTCAAGGGCCCACTGTACTATATAGTACAATATTTTACTATGTTTTGAGTGTTTTATGATTGTTCATGGTTCAATAGGTTAAGGAAGCAGTATTTCCCTACAATATATTGTAGGTAAGTAAGTAATGAATGTACTAAATAAAGGTTATCTATCTATTACATTTATTCCAAATTGATATCAGAAACACAATAAATACCCTAGAACTGTAATAAAGACGCTGAAATGAATAATATATTCCATATTATATGAGTGGGGTAAGAGAGCAGGCAGGCCGCCACTCATAAGAGATGTTTACATCAGGGTAAACATGCCTAAATCACTCTTGTCATAAGAACAAATGCAAAAATAGCATTTATTATTTTTAGAATAATAATAATTTATAATAATTGATCTGGAGCACTTTAAATGTCATCAGTATTTGGTAGCTGACATTTAGAGCACTCCACAGCAATTATTATTATTATTATTATTATTATTATTTCCCTACAATATATTGTAGGGAAATAATAATAATAATAATAATAAATAATAATAATTAATAATAACTCTACACATATGCTGTTATGTATGATAATCTATGTAAATGTATTTGTGTAGACCTGAATAAACGTACTTACTTAATTGCTGTGGAGTGCTCTAAATGTCAGCTACCAAATACTGATGACATTTAAAGTGCTCTAGATCAATTATTATAAATTATTATTATTATTCTAAAAATAATAAATGTATGGAAGAGGGTAAGGTACCTAGGGATTGGCAGAGAGCATGTATTGTTCCTTTGTATAAAGGCAAAGGGGACAAAAGAGAGTGCAAAAATTATAGGGGAATAAGTCTGTTGAGTGTACCTGGTAAAGTGTATGGTAGAGTTATTATTGAAAGAATTAAGAGTAAAACAGAAAGCAGGATAGCAGATGAACAAGGTGGCTTTAGGAAAGGTAGGGGGTGTGTAGACCAATTGTTTACAGTGAAACATATAGGTGAACAGTATTTGGATAAGGGTAAAGAGGTTTTTATGGCCTTTATGGATTTGGAAAAGGCGTATGATAGGGTGGATAGGGGGGCAATGTGGCAGATGTTGCAGGTGTGAATGAATGAATAAATACAGGCAAGATCCCAATGGGATGAGCGGAGAAGACGGTACAGACGAAGAATAGCGCTGGAGAGGAGTCTTCTTAGTCGTAGAAATAGAGCCAGGGCTTAACCCAGCAGCTAAGGCGATCGTGGGGCAGACTTGAGAACAGGAATAGCAGGCTTTCCTGTTGGTGAGACTTCTTAGTGATTTGTGATAGTGGAGTCGTCGTCTGCATTCTTGATGTAGTTGAATGTTGATGTGGGGATCAATTTTATATACGTTCGTTTGTAGTTAATACGAGAGTCTTTTACTATCTGTTCTAAGATTTCGATGAGTTCAGAAACAGATGCGTAGGGGTAACCTTTGTTGGTGAACTTAACGTCCCCCTGACGTATATACGAACTCAAGGTGGCTGGATTTACATCAATGGTAAAGTTCCTGTTGTGTCATAGTAGACGATGTTTTTCCATTTGAGGGTGCGGCTGGTTGTGTCTTGTACTAAATCGTAGTGTGAAGCAAATGTTGGTGTAGGCGGTGATGTTCTGGTCGTCTTAGCAGGAGTGGATAGTGTGGATGTGGAGGTATCTGAATGGGCGGCGGCTGTTGAGTTTGCAGTAGGCTGGGAGGTCCCTGATTTGTTGGTTCTGGAGTCTTTTGGAGATATCAGAGGCATTTCATTGGTTGTGAATGGAGTGCCGTGACTGGAAGTAAGTGGTGTTGGTTGTGATGGTGGTGGAGCAGCGTCGTGAGATTGATTTGCAGGTGGAGAAACGATGACAGGTTGTTGGTTATTGTTGAGTATCAGTGAAGATGGTGGAGATGTTGGGAATTTGAACTCTGGCATGTTATTTAACTTGAGGAGTTCATTTATGGATGAGTTAAAGGTTCCAGGAACAGCAGCATTGTGCATATGAGCATATATCATACAGTAGTATATGGTGGTTGGGTCACAATCAGGTGCGATGGTGGCAGTGGAGGGTTGATTCGAAGCTTGGAGAATTTTTGTTGTGGTAGCTTGTAGTTTCGTAATAGCAGCATAGGTGGGTGATTTTGAAGATGACTTTTCTGTGCTACTTCTTGGGTCTTCTTCATAATGTCTTTTCTATTTGGACATTTAGCGGCTAGAGTGTGATGATCGGTGCTTTTACAGTTGAGACAAGTTGGTGTTGGAGGTTCAGAGACGGGGCATGACCGAAAATCATGTCCTTCATTACCACATGTTGTGCAAAACTTCCTGTCCTTCACTGGACAGTCTCTGGTGTTGTGTGCATAAGAGTAACAATTCCAACATTGAGGAATGTAATGGTATCTCTCAGCTTCGATGTGTGTGGGGCTGATGAAGTAATAAAATACTGCAATACCATCAGCCAATGCAGTGGCAGCCATATTTACATCGGTGAACGTGATTTTGAGCATGGATGGAGCTGTAGGTATTTTCATAATGCTCTCGACTTTGGCCCATGAGTTTTGATTTTCAATGGACGTCTTGAGTTCGTCTATAGGTTGAACTGTAAGAAGCTTATC
>WNWK01044208.1:0-15190 GCA_009830355.1 Cherax destructor | reverse complement strand
ATTAGTGAGGAAAAGTGTGGCAGTCAGTGCAAGGTATGAGTATAGAGGGGAAGGCGCAAGGCTAAATGGATTACCTTCTGATTTTATGTGAGCTGGGTAGCTTTAAGGCATTTTGGTAGCTTTATTTAATACCCTGAAAGAACAGGAGTTTGGGAACATGCAACATATACGGGGTAGTGGTTCTGGTACCAAAGGGAGACACTGAGACCTCTACAAGATTATCAGGGCTTGGTTTTGATGTGTGCAGATTACAAATATTTTGAAAATATTGGGAATATGTTAAAAGGAGTGATAAAGAAGTGATTGATGAGGACAGTTTGAGATACCAGGGCGTTCGATGTATTATAGGCATGATGGAATTAGGGATTTTATAGGTGGAGCAGGAGGGTTTTGCCGTGGGTGGAGCAACTTATTCAATGGTGGGAAGCTATTGCTAAACCTTGTATACGGGGATATTATGTGCAAAGCGGCTGGGAAGAGAACCAATGGATGTTTGGGTTGCAGCATTATTTGGAAGGGCAGTTAAAAGTGTGTCATGAAGGTAGTGGGGTGGTTTACCCTGTGGAGGAGGTGGCAGGTATTAAGAGTAGGTTGCAGGATTTGTAGAATGACAGGTTTGATGGTGTGAGAGTTCGTGGTGGGATTGAAGACGTGTTGTGGAGTGACAGGCCCTCTGCTTGTGTTTTGCGAAGGTTCCGGGAGCGGCAAAAGACGATGGATTTGATGCAGTTAGAAGTGCCCAAGAGCATGGGAGGGTATTTTAAGGGGCAAAAGTTGAATACCACGAAAGGTATGAGTGGTTTTGTTGATATGTGGTTTGGTTGGTATATGAGTCAGGGTGTGAGACAAGAGACGGCAGTGTGGGTACTGGAGGAGGGGATACAGGAGGCATTAGGGAAGAAAGATAGAGATTTGTTGGAGGGGTCTATTAGTGAGGAAGAAGTGTGGCAGTCAGTGCAAGGTATGAGTATGGGGAAGGCACCAGGGCTAAATGGATTACCTTCTGATTTTTATGTTAGGAACTGGGTGGCTTTAAGGCATTTTTTGGTAGCTTTATTTAATGCCCTGAAAGAACAGGGGAGTTTGGGGAACATGCAACATACGGGGGTAGTGGTTCTGGTACCAAAGGGAGACACTCAGAGGACTATACAAGATTATCGGGGCTTGGTTTTGATGTGTGCAGATTACAAATATTTGCGAAAATATTGGGGAATATGTTAAAAAGGGTGATAGGGAGAGTGATTGATGAGGGACAGTTTGAGATACCAGGACGTTCGATGTATTATGGGCATGGTAGAATTAGGGATTTTATAGAGGGTAGACGGGAGGGGGTTTGCTTGCGTTAGATTGGAAGACAGCTTATGACAGTGTAGATCTTGAGGGGAATGGGGTATGGGAGAGAGATAGTTTCATGGGTGGAAACATTATATAGGGATGCAGCATTACAGGTGCAAGTTAATGGTAGGATAGGGAATTAATTAGTATTAGAAGTGGTCTGATGCAGGGTTGCCCACTTTCTCAGATCCTGTTTGCCTGTCTGCAAAACCCTTTTCATAAGATTATTTCTGTAGGTGTATGGGAGGGGGGAGTGGAATAGGGGGTCGGCAGGCATAGTTGGATATGCTGATGCCACAACTGTCTTGGTGGGAGGAGAAGAGGGGTTGCTAAATGTGGGTAGGATCATCAGAATATTTGGGGAAGCGACGGGGATGCATGTGAATGGGGCCAAATCGAAATTGTTGGAGGTAGGGAAATGGGTTGGGGGTGAGATATGGGTGGACTGTGGTCAGTCGGTTAAAAATTTGTGGTGTGATTTATGTGGAAGATGAACAGGAAGCTAGGAAGGTAAATTCTGAGAGTGGTGGTGGGGGGGGGGGTTATTGCGAAGGATGGGTGGATGGAGGCCAGGGTGTCTGACTTTGCAGCAGAGGGTTATAGTGGCAAATGTTCTTATATTTAGTAAGCTGTGGCATGTGGCGGTGGTATATCCTCTAGTGAAGGAGGATGTAAAAGGATTGCTAAAGAGGGTCCTAAAATTTATGTGGGGATATGGGCATCCGTGGTTGCACAGGGATGTAGTTATGAAATCGGTAGGTCGTGGGGGTTTAGGGCGCATTCCATTGGACAATAGGTTGAAGAGTTTGTAAAGCATAGTTATCTGCGATTGGGTGGGAAGAAGGGTCATAGGGTGTGTGTGAGGGACCTGCAAAGGTGGTGGGGAGGGAGGGAGTTGCAGGAGTGTTGGGACATGCTGCAACATATTATGATAGCCAGAGAGGCCAGGAGCGTAAAAGTTAGTGTATTGGGGAGAATGGGGGGAGGGTAGGGAATTCGTGGAAGGCGTAGGGGTCTATCCGATGTATGATTGGCAGGGGATATGGGAGGGATTTCGTAAATTAAGACTGCATGCGAGAGTTAGAGAACTGATGTACGGGTTTTTGCACAGGGTTGTGCCATCGAGATTTGCATTGTATAGGATGGGGATATTGACGAACCCGGGTTGTCTTTTGTGTGGGGTGGAGGAAACAGCTTTTCATGCAGTGTATTGCTTTAGAGTCGGTCCGGGTTTGGTTATGTAAGGTTTTCGGTCTGGTGGGTGGTGCAGGGTTATCAGTGTTGAGGCTTTAAGTTTTGATATAGGAGGGGTAGATGATAGTGTGCGAAGAGCTGGCTATGTTTTTGTTTCGTGGGTAATGAGGGAGGTTGATGGAAAGGGACGAATACGGGCGTTAGTGGGTACTTTTTATAGGTCGAGGTGTAGAAATAGGGAGATATATGGGTGTAGGTGGTTGACTGCTTTTCCGGTGGGATATAGGAATATGACGGTAGGGGAGTTGCGTAGAGTAGTTAGGTAGGCAACATTAGGCGGGCTGGTCTCTATGATTGGTGGATCATGTGTAGGGTGGGGTATATTTCAAGAGAGGGGGTTTGGGTTAAGAGACGTTTGAATGTATATGGAAGGTCTCTATAGGTAGGGAAGTGATTCTTTGTTTTTGTTGATTTTCAAGGTTCTTATACAGGTTGTGCAGTGAATGTTTGTGCCATACTTAAAGCGAGCTGGAAGGGTTTACAGTAATTGTTGCTCGTGTGGAGATTTTTTTGTGACATTCTTTAGTATCAAGTATTTTTGGTAATATTAAGATAATCGAGTTTAACACTTTTGATGACATGTGACGGGGGCTTTCCTGACCTCGTTGTAGGGTTTTTGTGCCTGTGGTGGTCATTAATGATGCCTTACGATACTTTTTATGTGTAATGTAAATAACTTGGTATGTTAAAATTTTCAATAACTATTACTAGGTTCTTATTGTTGTTTTGTGAGAGTTTAAAGCTATTCTTGTATACGGCAAGGATTTATAATTTTATAGAATTGTGTAGTAATCTGTTTTTGGGCTTGCAAAGCCGACTTAGACGTTTCTTTAATGTACATTTTGAGTCAGTCTATTTAAGGTTGGTGAAGTCATGTGTTTAAAAAATTAAGACATTGTGAAACATTTTTGTTTTAGATGTGGAACAGTAAAGAATGTTGGCAGAGTAACTTAGGTTCAGGATACTTGTACTAAGGGTAGGGGGAGGGTTATGTCTCATTCATTGTGTTGTTATGCTTTGATGGCTCTGTGATGTTTAGTCAATGTGTAAGCGAAATTTTACTTGATTAAGGAGGCTGCCTAGACGGTGGTCATGGGCCGTCATGGGTTTACTGCTTCTCCTGAATAACAAATGAATTATGAACAGGATCAATCTTTAGTGGCAGATGCAGCTTATGAAACTAATAAAACATTTTGTGGGTATAGGATGTCTATTGATAGATTTTATGCAATAAATTTATAAAACTCCTTCAAACGTTTAATACTGTGTTTTCCTTAAAGGAAGTCTGTCCTTGATGTTAGATTTTGCAAGTTTGAAAGCGTCAGTTTTATTAAACAAATTGATTTCGTGAAATAATTAGACAAAGCCTCTATTGGTGTGAAATAAATCTGTGTGCACCCTTAAATTCACTGCAAAAGCTTTCAAAATTTGGTATCAAAAGCCTAAATAACTAGATACATTTCGGTCACTGCGCGATGCGATATAGAAATCCCCGTTATCCATAACCCCAGGCCTCTATGCCTCAATGATCGGGTTTGAAATTGTTCAGAGTGCGAAGCTGATAATACAGTAAATATCTAATAATATCTATTTCTTCAAGTACATGTACAAGGTATACAGGCATAGCTGACATCAATAACATACTACAATATAGAAAGGCCCTTGTTATGCAGAGCATTCCGGGCAAATTAGGTCAATTTTCTCCCAGGATGCGACCACACCAGTCGACTAACACCCAGGTACCCATTTTTACTGATGGGTGAACATGGACAACAGGTGTAAGGAAACACGCCCAATGTTTCACCCTTGCCGGGAATCGAACCCAGACTCTCAGTGTGTGAAGCGAAAGCTATGCCACCAGGCCACGGGAAATAAGAACATAAGAAAGAAGGAACACTGCAGCAGGCCTGTTGGCCCATACTAGGCAAGTCCTTCACATACTAGGCAGGTCCTTCACAATGAGAAGAGGCATTCAAAAGTCATCATAAGGAAAACTAATAACTAAATTTCATTAATAAAAATTATAAATTAGAATATTACACAACCCAAATATAATTCAAACTTTTCAAAGACCCAAACTATAAATATTTCAAAATAAACAAGCACATAAAGCTTGAAGTCGCTCAAAAGGTGCATTATTATGATACGAGATTGGAAGGATGGAAGCTAATCAGACTTGACACCCGGGAATTATCGAATGAAAAACACTATTAATTTTTCCAGTTTTCGGAAAATCAAAATGGGACCTACACTGGTCAAAACCGAATCAATTTTTTTTCCATATAAGATTCACAAGTTTTTTTTAGAAGAACCTAAGAATAGAAAGTTTTAGGAAAGTTTAGTGTGCACAACATACAAATTATTAAGAACGGTCTTGAGGGCATATGTTATAGGCAAAACAAAAAATAGTTGACTTAACCTAGGATGAAAGTCAAAAACTGAATTATTTCTGATCAAAAGAGACATTCTCCAATTACTTCACACAAACTAACTTGATTATTAAAATTGGCACATCATAATTTACACAGTCTAACATTAAGAGAATGTTTCCCTTAATGAGAACACATCACCACTAAAGTTTGATCAGAAGATGCATTTTACAATTAGTTCAGAGAATCCAACAGCCATAAGCCATGAAACATTCAGTCCATTTCATTCGATGAATCAGAGAATGAAGACTGATGCCGTTCACATTTACATACATTCATTAGAAAGGGATAAACCCTTATGGGTCATATAACGCCTGTGGAATTGGAGGCATTCAAATTCGATCATTTTATCAAGAGTCCTTCACAAGCATCAAGTGCAAAATAATCCAACAAGGTAAAATAACCCAATACCATTGCGAGATTAAAAGAGACAAAATGGCATCTGAACACTCCATTAAATATGTCAACACGTTGAAATTTTGAAACCCATCACAGGATCCTGTCTCTATTTATCACACCGATACGAAATAGGGAATGACCTATGTAACATTGTGTACATGACACCCACGCATGCATGCAGTCCCATGAATCTTATCAAAGATACATTACATTAGAGTTGAAAATTTAAGCCGATTTAATAAGGAGTTCTCGAGTACTAACCGAAAAATAATAATATAAAAAAAACTACAGCGTTGCTGAGAAAGTTCCGAAAAATAGGAAAATCTCTCCTCGTTATACAAAAATACACAAATCATGGGGATATTTCTTTTCACAACTTACTTTATTCATTTACATTCAAAGATTTTGCCAATTGAAAAATAATGGCAAAAAATTGGTACTTTGGCACTCACAGCACAGCAACATAATACACAAATGCTTCTTCTCAAGATACACCATTATTTAGAGTTTGAAGCTGATCAGAAGAAGCATTCTCTAGTAATTACTTGGGATAGCAAGTGCTTAATAATATTGGCAAATTTAATTTTTTCCCTACGTTTTCTCAACCCGTGTTTTAATAAAGCCCAATAATAATGAAAGTCTGAAGCCGATCAGAGAAGAAATTATCCTATAATTATTCCTGCGATTCCCAGGTTTTTAGTATTTCAGTCAAATTTAAAATTGGCACTCAGTGGGTCCAAACTTATGGGTTATATTTTTTTTTTCAGATGATGCATCGTGAATAATATTTTCAAGCCAGTGCAAATAATTTTGTACTTATTCAATGATAATAAAATATCATTTATTAAAAAAAATTCGCATACTGGGATTTACGCCACCCAATGGCAGCCTGAATCTTGCGTGTAGGAAGCCACGCGAGTGAAGAAAATTTGAAGCCGTTCTGTAGAGTTATTACTCAGTTACTGGGCGGATTCCTATAATTCCAAGTTTTTCTACTAATTTACTACATAATCAAATTATTTACCGTGACTTAAAAGAAACAAGAATTCCATTATTTTTCATATATAATATATTAATGCGTTTTTTTTCCATGTGATAACTTGTGAATAACTCTTCTGATTAGCTTCATATCTTCAATACTAATATTTAGCTGCGTTAGAATCTTATGGTACAGTATGCTATTGTTAACGTGTGCTTTAGGTACAGGATTCTGGGATTATGCAATACAATGATGCTTATGAACTGTACATTGGCCAAAATTCATCCAATCTCATACGACTTTACGCCAGAGTCAGCATAGTGTCAGATACTTACAAGGTTTTTGGTTCCTATTAAGTTGTGCCTGTGCTTTTGTTTATAACTTCGGAATGCATTATTCAACTGACTTCAAATTTTCATCACTGGTGAACTATATATAGTGATATCTCTTGGAAGAATGACCAAATGCTGAATTTGATGAAGAGCAAAATTTATAGGAATGGCCTTGTGATAACTGCAGAAAGCCTCTTCTGATTGGTTTCAGAAGTGGTGGTGTGTGTTGGTGATATTTTGTTCTTTTTTTATATATAGAACTGGAATAGTATTATTTTGGATTGTGCTTCCCAAAAGTGGGTTCCTTGATGCTAGTGAGAGGCTCTTGATCTTATCCTTCCTTCCTCGGATCGAATATGAGTATGTCTCGGTTACCAGGTTCTATATAATCCCTATGGCTTTAGCGTTTTTACTTTATCAAAATAAAAAAAAATCTAAAAGCCGTCAACCCTTCATGGCTGAGGCATTTTATTAAATATATTGACTCTTTTGTGTAGATATATATTTTATTGAAATGTGCAGTTACTGTTTTCGGTAATGCATCTTCCGGCAGGCTTCAAACTAATAATGCTTTCCTCGAAAGATGCTTCACCTAGATCTTAAGTTGTGTAAATTTTAGTGCCAAATTTTAAACAAATTTGTCTACATGAAATATTTAAACAGGAAATATTCTGATCAGAAACCAGTCACAGTGTTGGATTTTATATTTGGTTAACTCTTAATGACGTGTCTTACATGTGTTCATAACCCAATACTGAAAAAAATCCGTCTGTGAATAGCGTAATTTGCTTTTTTATTTTTATTGAAGTGATTGGGATAATATATTCCATATGATAACTTGGTGACTGTTTCTTCCAATTCGCCTTTAATCTTCAACACTAATATTAAACTGTCTGAGAAAATTGTTGTTCTCTGTATTATTATTATTTTTGTTTGTATTGAGACACCCAGAGCTGGAGCCTGCGCAATACATGGAAAACTTTATCGGTTCTCCCAGAGACCGGAATTTACATTTAAGTCTTGGAGATGGAAGGTATCCAAGCCTTGGAGATGGAAGGTATCCAAGCCTTGGAGATGGAAGGTATCCAAGCCTTGGAGATGGAAGGTATCCAAGCCTTGGAGATGGAAGGTATCCAAGCCTTGGAGATGGAAGGTATCCAAGCCTTGGAGATGGAAGGTATCCAAGCCTTGGAGATGGAAGGTATCCAAGCCTTGGAGATGGAAGGTATCCAAGCCTTGGAGATGGAAGGTATCCAAGCCTTGGAGATGGAAGGTATCCAAGCCTTGGAGATGGAAGGTATCCAAGCCTTGGAGATGGAAGGTATCTAAGCCTTGGAGATGGAAGGTATCCAAGCCTTGGAGATGGAAGGTATCCAAGCCTTGGAGATGGAAGGTATCTAAGCCTTGGAGATGGAAGGTATCCAAGCCTTGGAGATGGAAGGTATCTAAGCCTTGGAGATGGAAGGCATCCAAGGAAGATCAGCATTGCTTTCATAACATTAGGTTATTCTCCTTTGATGAGTATACCATGTTTTGCTGATACAATCTAAACAAAAAAATGATTATAGAGATTTTAGTTATTCACCTATTTTCATTAATTTTCCTGAATTTTCTGGAATGAGCATGTAGTAGGTTGGTAGCAAGAATTTACTGTCACATGAAAGGGAAATGGAAGCCACTAAAATTTGTTTGTACTCTAGTTGAATTGTTATTCATTTTTGTCCTATGAAAAAGTAAAATGACATTTAAATCATCCAAAAATAAAGCACAAAGATCAACAAAGGAATGGCTTTTGCTGCTCTTTGTGCTTTATTAAACTTAATAATCCTGTAATATGTCTATACATTTTAGGAGGCCAAGTCTGTGACCGGGCTGTGGAGAACATGATGCATAGATCAGTTAACAGATTATTAACAGATTCATCCCTTAGACGCAAAAGTTATGAGAAGGATGAACGGTGTTTGATAAAACAAGATGCGGCAGTGTATGAAATCTCAATGTGTAGTCAGAAAAACAGCACATTTTCGATTTTCTACAATAAAAAAATTATCATGTAAGAGTAATTCTGTTATTGTAATACAGCATCTGCAAGTTTTCTTAGGAAAAAACAAATACCACTACTTAAAGTTTTATTAAAAAAATAAGGAAATTTAATTAGAAAATCACATCACATATTGATGTTAATATTTTATTCTGAATATTAGCTTCTAAAAATTGATAATCGATAAAAATACAAAAATGTCAAGCTGTGTGACTTACAGTATGTCTATAATGGAACCTAACTCAAGATGAGGCAGGTAAGAGTCTACTAATTCTTACATACTTATTTACTGCTAGACGAAGACAGGCAGGTGTTAGGAGATATGCTTAGAAGTTCTGCTTCGGTTGTGAGGAAGATTGCCTAATTCTGTACATTCAATGTTTAATCAGAAAAACACACTGCCTGCTTCAGTGTGTGTGTGTGTGTGTGTGTGTGTGTGTGTGTGTGTGTGTGTGTGTGTGATTGTGTGTGTGTGTGTGTGTGTGTGTGTGAGAAAGAGTACTTAAGCACGATAAACACAAATCTGTGTTACAGTACAGAAAGACGTGTGTTCCAATAAAAAATAATCTGTGTTTTCCGAAATGAAAGCTCATATCTGCGTGATCCAGTACACACACACACACACGTGTTCCAGAACCAAACATACATCCTCGTGTTCCAATGTTAAGCACACATCTGTTTTTTTTTTTCAGAACAAAAGTACAGAACTGTGCATACCAACCATGCATTACACAATGATAAATGAGAAGCGGATTCAAGATTAGGACAAATATCATGAAATGTCGCTAATAAACAAGCCAGAATCACTGCAGAAGGGCATCTTAACTCTATAGATTACTTATTTAAAAATAATAATAAAATAACTCATGTACCCTAACATGCATTAATTTAAATTAAGCTCAACTAGCCTAACATTCAATAAATTTATCTGCCTGACTAAAATACTGTAATGCCCGATTCCATTTTTAAACCTCGACAGATTTGTAAGTGTTTCCCTCGTTTCTCTACGAGGGAATATTTAGTATTAGCCAGGTCATTCCCCGCCTCTCACAGCCAATTGGGCACCTGACGTACGGCGGAACTTTAAAGCGCTTTGTTTTCCTCTTTGCCACGCTTGGCCAAGCAAGCGAAACGAAGTGCATTTTCCCCAGGCAGAAAGACCTTTTTCTCAAGCTCAATTTTTAGGACACTGGAGAAAAGTTTGGAAGGTAGGTGGGGATTCTGATGCAAGGCTTTGCGCTGCAGGGAAGGTGGGGGCAAGGTAGTAGTGGCTAAGTAGTAGGGTCCATGAAGATAATCCTAAGTTGGAAGGTCGTGAGGAGGGCTTAAGACAATTGAGTGAAAGTTTGAAAGAAGGCGTACATTCTTAAGTAGGATTTTTCAACATAGGGAAGTTCAAAAGAAGTGCTGGCACATCTTAAGGCTTTACGATAAAGATTAAAAATTAAAGATAAATGTTATTACTTAACGATGTTAACGTCGTTAAATAATATGAAAAACGGAGAGGTTCAGCAGAGGGGGGTTGTGAGCAGCCTTTTCAAGTTAATTGTGGCTCTCTTAGCAAAGCAATACAATTAATTATTTTTGCATTAGTAATTATAGCAATTGCTTTTCACAAACACACATACACACACACACAATAGAAGGGTGTCTGCGGCAGTCCATCGACAGACCGATTCAGATACTATTTTGTCGCCTGTCGGTGGTATAAAGGTAAGGTAGCAACGTATGAAGAGATAACATCATTGAGAGAAGACTTGCAAAAGCTGACTGCCCAGCAATATAGGAGGCGCACCATTCATACAGATCCAATGGCACCTTGAAGTGTCCTGATGGAATTACCTTGCCAACCTTGAATAGATGGGCAAGCAGGTGCTGTGGAATTGCACTTGCCCATCCACAAGGGCTGACTCCAATCAGATTGAATGAATTTGTCCTAGCTGCTAGCTCTAGTGTCCCATATGTCTAGGTATAGTGAACGTGCTCATCATTACTTGATTCTCTCCTTAGTTCAGTGCCCCTTGGCTCCTGGGGAAAATGCCCATCCAAGATCCTGAAGAAATTAGAAAAAATCACCATGGCAACTAAAAATCATATATCAGAAGATTTTGATTATTATTATTATAATCAAAAGAAGCGCTAAACCACAGGGGTCATACAGCCCAGAGAAGATTTTGAGTTTCAGCATCGCAGTGCTTTACTTAAGAGGGATTTTAAGTGGTATAGCCTGGTTATACACCCATCACCCAAGATCTGGATGAAGTTTTAAATATTAAAATGTTAACAAAACCAAATTATTATTAATTTCTAAATTTTTAGTACTTTGTAGTTTGTATGTTATGCTAATAATCATCTGCTTGTAACACCAAGGTATCCAATAAACTTTCATACCATTTTGTACAATAAAATATATTTATAATTATGTGTAAAAGATAGTGTAATAAAAGATGAAAAAAAAATATTTGAAGACCTTCAGAGAAAATTCTTAATACTTTCCCTTGAGCAATTTACACACACACAATTTATATATGTATGTATATATATATATATATATATATATATATATATATATATATATAAATACACTGCAATAGCCAGGAGTCGAACCCATGATGCTTTGGCCCGCCTCATGATGAGGCAGGCCAAAGCATCATGGGTTCAACCCCTGGCTAGTGCAGTGTAGTTATTGATCAATACCACTCTTTCGTGGTTATAATAATATTTATATATATATTCTGTCTATTTATAAAGTTAACATGTAATATAAAATATAGGGGTGGTAGGAGAAGAAAGTATTCAAACAGCTCCAGGGAGAACCTTGAGTTTTCCCTGAGGTACGTTTATTGTCTTCTCTGATAATGAGGGTCCCTAGTAAAGTTCTAGAGGTGGTACCTTTTATATATATATATTATTTTTTATTTATTAACACATCGGCCGTTTCCCACTAATTCAGGGTGACCCGAAAAAGAAAAACTTTCATTATCATTCACTCCATCACTGTCTTGCCAGATGCATGTTTACAATACAATTATAAAACTGCAACATTAACACCCCTCCTTCAGAGTGCTGGCACTGTTCTTCCCATCTCTAGGACTCAAGTCCGGCCTGCCGGTTTCCCTGAATTCATTCATAAATGTTACCTTGCTTACACTCCAACAGAACGTCAAGTCCTAAAAAACATTTGTCTCTATTTGTTTCTATCTAGCACGCTTACGCACGATTGCTGGAAGTCTAAGCCTCGTTACAGTACACAAACATTGAAACTTTGAAGACGATCGGATGAAGCTTTCTCGAGTTATGAGCGACAGAAAATGTTGGATGAAAAAGAATTCCAGTATCTGTTGACAGGTCCTTCCTTACTGGAGGCCTAATAAAATTTGCAAACCGAGAGTAATGCGGCCCATTACGTAACATCGCGATCCTTTTGTAAAATACACGTCATAGCTGAAAATTTGAAGCCCATCAGATAACATTCCAGTTATGGCAGAGGTTTTAGCGATTCCAAAGTTCATTAACTAATTTTACATACTGAGCAAATTTCCAACACACACAAACTGAACTTATTCGATACAATCCTGGGCATAAGATGCGTCAGCCTTTAAATATTCAAGTCATTCAGAAGAGGTGCACTCGAATCTATTTAACGTGATTTAACAGGAATGAAAATTTCACACTTATATACATTAAATTAGCAGATGTGCAACTACACACTTATATGAATGGTTCAGAGAACCGACAAATTGTTAAATTAGACACATATGCAACACTTGGGTATCTTTATTGTGGAAACGTTTCGCCACACAGTGGCTTCATCAGTCCAATACAAAGAAGAAAGTAGTAATAAAAGGAGGAGTTTGAGGTAATCAGTCCCTCGGCCTGGAGTCGATGTGTTCAGTCCATCAATCTTGAATTAAATACAATATAAGGCAAATAGAAGTTCCTTATATACTGTAGACAGGTGAGATGAAGCAGGAGGAGGCGGGGTCATAGTAGTATCATCCACTAGTCGAAGTAAGTCCTTATCCAAAGGTTTGGACAAATGTTGAAGAATCCCTTTGTATCAAGATCCCAGAAGTTGCTGTGTCAGACAGGATGTAGATGAATGGTTCAGAGAACCGACAAATTGTTAAATTAGACACATATGCAACACTTGGGTATCTTTATTGTGAAACGTTTCGCCACACAGTGTTCATCAGTCCAATACAAAGAAGAAAGTAGTAAAAGGAGGAGTTTGAGGTAATCAGTCCCTCGGCCTGGAGTCGATGTGTTCAGTCCATCAATCTTGAATTAAATACAATATAAGGCAAATAGAAGTTCCTTATATACTGTAGACAGGTGAGATGAAGCAGGGAGGCGGGGTCATAGTAGTATCATCCACTAGTCGAAATAAGTCCCTATCCAAAGGTTTGGACAAATGTTGAAGAATCCCTTTGTATCAAGATCCCAAGAAGTTGCTGTGTCAGACAGGATGTGATGAATGGTTCAGAGAACCGACAAATTGTTAAATTAGACACATATGCAACACTTGGGTATCTTTATTGTGGAAACGTTTCGCCACACAGTGGCTTCATCAGTCAATACAAAGAAGAAAGTAGTAATAAAGGAGGAGTTTGAGGTAATCAGTCCCTCGCCTGGAGTCGATGTGTTCAGTCCATCAATCTTGAATTAAATACAATATAAGGCAAATAGAAGTTCCTATATACTGTAGACAGGTGAGATGAAGCAGGGAGGCGGGGTCATAGTAGTATCATCCACTAGTCGAGTAAGTCCTTATCAAAGGTTTGGACAAATGTTGAAGAATAAAGATACCCAAGTGTTGCATATGTGTCTAATTTAACAATTTGTCGGTTCTCTGAACCATTCATCTACATCCTGTCTGACACAGCAACTTCTTGGGATCTTGATACAAAGGATTCTTCAACATTTGTCCAAACCTTTGGATAAGGACTTACTTCGACTAGTGGATGATACTACTATGACCCGCCTCCTCCTGCTTCATCTCACCTGTCTACAGTATATAAGGAACTTCTATTTGCCTTATATTGTATTTAATTCAAGATTGATGGACTGAACACATCGACTCCAGGCCGAGGACTGATTACCTCAAACTCCTCCTTTTATTACTACTTTCTTCTTTGTATTGGACTGATGAAGCCACTGTGTGGCGAAACGTTTCCACAATAAAGATACCCAAGTGTTGCATATGTGTCTAATTTAACAATTTGTCGGTTCTCTGAACCATTCATCTACATCCTGTCTGACACAGCAACTTCTTGGGATCTTGATACAAAGGATTCTTCAACATTTGTCCAAACCTTTGGATAAGGACTTACTTTGACTAGTGGATGATACTACATGACCCGCCTCCTCCTGCTTCATCTCACTGTCTACAGTATATAAGGAACTTCTATTTGCCTTATATTGTATTTAATTCAAGATTGATGGACTGAACACATCGACTCCAGGCCGAGGGACTGATTACCTCAAACTCCTCCTTTTATTACTACTTTCTTCTTTGTATTGGACTGATGAAGCCACTGTGTGGCGAAACGTTTCCACAATAAAGATACCCAAGTGTTGCATATGTGTCTAATTTAACAACTACACACTTGAATTTGAGTCTGCCATCGTCGAATTAGGAGATACATTTCTTTAAAATTTAGAAGCCAAACAAGTTTTAGATGATCATTCAGTCGTTCCAAGAAGTTGGGAATGTGTTGTATAACTGTTGTCATAAGACACGTGCACATGCCGATTGTTCCAGGAATTTATGCCTAGTTATTGTACACCGGCGTTGAAAATTTTAAGTCAGTTGAATGAATCCTTATCGTATTAAGAACGAAAAATATACAAAGTTAGGGGTAAAATGGAGGGAATCACTCAGATGGTGAAATATCATCATTCACATTTCTTAAAAACTGCCAGTATATAAAAATATAAAGCTGCCATAAACCTGCTGAGACGGTAACACTGATTCAACAGGAATTGGAAGGGTGTATAGATTACATATTTTTTACCATAAGGCTTTTGATGGTGTTTACTATGACAGACGTGTCCACTAGTGTTGGCAGGGACAACACCAAGGAATGTATGAACGTAAGGAGATTGATTGACGGTTTAGCAACATATATTGGAATGGACAAGCATAATGGGTGGGATCCCACAACATTCCATTCTATAGTAACATCGATTAATTTTGTTTATCTCCTAAGACTGAAGACATCATTAGAGAGGCGAAGGACGAAAAAGAATCTCGATCATACCTGTAACTGGGTGGAAGGCAAGTGTAGTGGTCGTTCCAAAAACTTGGAGCCTGAGCATCCAGGAGGCTTATGTTATTGTGTTAGATCATAGTGGCGAAATGTTATTTTTATAGATGTGATGTTGAATTGTGTGCATGGTAACATTTATGAAGGGATTC